>CAUEHQ010000203.1:0-32545 GCA_958510825.1 Brachypterus glaber | reverse complement strand
TAACGAGGTTTTGCACGTGAATTAATCCTAATAAGGCCCATCTTAACTTTTTTTCTTGGTTTTTGATGTAGAATAACATTGCATCATTAAATTTTGGTTTTCAACATTTTAGTATTTAATTTTTCGTCCTCGAACCGTGGAATTTCACCTTCACATGAATTTTTCTCGAAAACGGTTTATCCTACAGTATTACAACAAGAGTACCTTTTTTATGTATTTTGACCTGAGAAATCATATTTCAAAAATAAAATTGCAAAAAAGTTACACATTAAAAAGTTTGCGACAAAAAACTGATCTGATAAGCCCCCCCCGTTTCGCACACCCCTGGTTGAAATAAGTACATGAAAATAACTCATAAAAACGGCCTTGGTAGGATTAGTTGACGTGCAAAACCTCGTTGATATATCTCAAAGGGTTCCTGAGTTATTAAATAAAAACAGATTTTTTTTAGCCACTTTCAAAGGGGCGTAGCTCCCTTATGACGCATTTTTAGACATATGTTTATAGGAACTTTTTGTCATATTTTATGATGTAGAATCATCTGTTAAAATTTCCTACGCTATTTCAAATACACCGTGTATATACAGGGCGGGCCATTTAAGACGTATAGGGAATTTTTTGGCGTTATTTCTAAAGCTATCAATTTAAAATTAAAACTATTGATTATAGACCCAATAAGCTATAAGTCTGACCAAACAAAACATTTTAACTAGCTTTTATTTAGGAGTTGCGGCCATATGAAACTGAATTTCAATGATAAAGTTTAGTTAAAAACTTGAAAATCTAAAAATATTTGCTTTTTCTTTAACGTTCAATGCTTTTTGTAACTAGTAACTTAATTTTTTAAACAAAAAATCTAAATTGAAAAATTAATAATTTTAAAATTTTCTTATAGTGTATTTAAATAAAATGATTTTATTTAGTTTGCTGTGATAACATTTTTCTAATCGTGAGTCTTTCATAAATGTCAATTTATTTTACCTATGATGTCAACTGACTTTTTCTTTCTCAATAACTATGTTCGAAATTAAAAAATAAACTTATTTTTTTGATAAATTAGTGAAAAATGGATTAAAAAATAGGAATCAGTTAAAAGTGCTTCTGAATTTTATCACCAACCAGCATAATTTGTATACATGTAGTTTTTGAACGTTTTAAGAACTTTTATAAAAATAAGGTCTACACAATAAATTTATAACTAAAAACAAATAAAAAAAACTAAATAGATACGTATTTGAATTTTTATTTAAGATCAGCAATTAGAAGTATAATTTAGTTCATTGTATTAGCTCTTGTATCTCTTGGCTTCCGAGACAAGTAAAACCCAAATTTAAGTAAAACTCGAGGTAAAACTGCACCATTTTTATGAAAAATAAACATGCACCAGGCTTTTCTTGCTTATTTATAATCTTTTATCACTTCCAAGTTATAATTTTAAAACTTCTCACTGAATAATAATTTTTCGCCAAACCATGGTTTACAAACTGTAACTTCCTAATACATGCTATTATTTTATTTTTCTAAATATCTATTTATTTATTATAATTATTAAGTATTTTTCTTGTTCATAAATAAAAAACTAACATTTTCAAAATTATTCAAACCACTGACAAGTGAATTGTCATTTTACAAGATTTAGTAAAGTGTCACAGCAAGCTTTATCTACTTGCGTTCAACTCATACACTGTTAAAATTTTTTAAAAATAACTATTTTTTAATTTCAGTTTTTTGTCTTAAAACTAACTTTATTAGTTATAAAAAGTATGGAACGTTAAAGAAAACGCAACAGTTTTTCAGATTTTAGAAGTTTTAACTAAAGTTTACCAATTAAATTCAGTTTCATATGACCGTAACTCCAAAACCAAAGCTAGTTAAAAATTTTTGTTTAGTCAGATTTATAGCTTATTGGGTCTATAATCAATAGTATCAATTTTAAATTGGCAGCTTTAGAAATAACTCCAAAAAACGCCCTGTACGTCTTAGATGGCCCGCCCTGTATATATATATACAGGGCGGTCCATCTAAGATAAATCAGATGATTTCTGGCGTTATCATAAGAGGTATCGATATAATTTTTTTTTTCATGCATATTAGACCAATAAACCTATAACTGCATTGTACCGTAATTAATACGTTCACTGCCAACGGCTAGTTTTGACAGCGGAGCAATGGGTATGGGCAAGGGAAAAATAGAAAGAATTGATTAATGTTGTTAGGGGCGCCAGTTACTTTAGCTTTTACTCCTTTAGGTAAGTAACAACCTAGTGTAAATACTTAAGCTTTTCAGTTTGAGAAAATATAACCCCTAAATAAAATAAGATAACTCATTTGAGAAATTTATTATAAATAAACTTAATGAAAGCACATCAAGTAATGTATTAATATATATAAAAAAATATGTGTAATTATATTAAGATATAATTAAAGAAATCTTAATAAAAATTACTAAATTCAGAAATCATTCGACTTAAATGTATAAAGAAAACATGAAGTTCAGCAAGCACCAAGAAATGTATGTAAACAACAATCATTTCTTGCAGTGTATAAAAGTCATGCTTAAATTAGAAATCATTTAATTAAAAGTATGATATTTAATAATTAATAAATGAGATTAAATGTTTTAAAAAAAATAAGTACCTAAAAATGAACAAAAGCCAGAAGGGCATATAGTATTAATCAATACTATATCAGATCTGATAAAGTTTACAGTTATAAGAATATTGAAATAAAAGAATTTAAAAATATGAAATATTGCTTTCAAAAGTTTTCAGAATGAGTACTTAGCTGGTTTCTGCAAAATCCATGAGGTATGAATTCCATCGTCTCCATCTGTGCAAGTCTCCCCTATGCTGATGAATTCATTTCTCAAATGAAAGAAAAAAAATATAGGCTGTCCCATCTACTTTGGAAAAATTATCTTCCAGGATAAAATGTACGATTGAAAATGTTGTCCGGGATTAAATATGCTTTTGAAAATTATGTCCAATATAAAATTGTCTGCTAGACGGTTACATAGAATTTATCTATGCCAAAAATTACAGAACCATGTTCCAACAGAACATCACTCCATGCGGAGAACTTGTATATCAAATATACCAAAATAAACTTCAACTTAAATTAATATAATTCCATATTAATGGTATAGAAATGGTGAGTAATTAATGGTCTAGTGATTGTGCTTAATTAATGGTGCTTTATGGTGCTTAATTAATGGTGCTAAAACAATAATTATATCTCAGAAATATTCTAAGAAACAGAAAAACTTAACTTACGTCTCATTCTAAGTCTTCGATGTCCATCGAAACGTTATAAATGCATAATTGTATAAAATAACAGTTACAATATCTTCCGCATTGTTTAAATATTCATTTTCACTAACTTTAAATAAAAATACATGAAGGATTACTTCGATGATTACAGAAAATAAACACTCGTCAAAATGAGACCACCATTGTACAGAGTTCATCAAGAAAGAGCGAAAATCGACCTTATCAACCGGTATGAACCCTTCAGGTGAATAAAATCCTATTTCTGAACTATTAGCGACATCTATGCAAGTCATTATCAACTACAGTTTTACCGTATAGGATTCCTAATAAAGGTAACTGAAACTACATCAAAAATAATAACTAATTAAAAGAATGTTTCCTAATAAATCTGTATTAGTGATATCTAACCTCAAAATATTACTCTAAGAAACAAATATAAACAATACTTATTGTTTATCAGCAAAACTAATAAAAATACGAACAGAATACTAAGTGTCCTGTGAACTAAGTATAAACAAAATACTGAATCTAAGTGAGCAGTTCCAGCAAACTATTTTCAACAAATTCTGGATTATCCCGAAGAAATAAACATACGAAATTTTCCAGGAGAAACAAGCTACAGATGAAAGCCAGTGAAATCCAACCCTCAATAGACTCTGAAACATATAAAAACCAGGTAAGTCCATAGACAAATGCACTATAGAGAAATAAGTCATATGATTCTTTATTATTAAAAATCATATTCTAATTATGTTTTCTTTATGTTATTTTCAGGTAGAACTATGGAATAGAGACCTATATGGTTAGAATTCAGTTCCTGCTACAAAATAGTCCCAGATACAAAATAGTTCTGTACGTACGTAACTATTTATATACAAAATAAACATAAATTATAACGTAAGTAAACGAATAGTTTAATTAACCCTTGCTATCTTACAAAGTGACGATTTATATCGTTACAGCATGAAAACAAAAGTCCTCCACTTCCTTTTGTTTTAGAGGTACAGCCATACAAAGATGAATTTACCAAATAAAGGTTAGCTATAAACGCGAAAATTTAAAAGTTCATTAATTTTACTTTACTGATTAATATTTTTTTAATTCATAGCGTATATTTTTGATTAAAAAAAAACGGGTTTAAAAAATTGTAAATTTTAAGTATTATTTACTGTGTATAAACAAAAATCAACAATAAAAATAAAGCATGCGATGCACCGCAATTTTAAACGTCTTAAATTGACATCTTATCTATGAATTGACACTAAACGTCTTTAATAAATAAATGATTTATTTAAAAATATGTTATCGTTAGAAGATAAAAAAAAAATTATTTATACGTACGGAGAAAGTGGAAAATCACTTCGAGAAACCTCCAGGCTTTTGGAAAATCGCTTTCCCGGTACCTTCAGCTTTACCTCCATCAGACATGTTGTGCAACTTTTTGAAGATACCGGAAATTTACATTATGGAAAGCGTGTGCGCAGACGGCCTGTTACTGGCAATCCAGATAACATTGAACAAGTTCGCAATTCCGTACTGGAAAATCCCCAAATTAGTACCAAAGCCATAGCTAATGAAACTAATGTATCATGTACCTCTGTAAAGAAAATTTTGAAAATAGAAAAATTCCACCCATAAAAATTGAACCTGACACAAAAGTTGCATGGAAATGACTATGATAATAGGGTAAACTTTTGTAATGAGATGATAAGAAGAAACATTAATGAGGACTTTAACAGTATCATCCTTTATAGTGATGAATCTACATTTAAAAGTTCGGGGGTTGTCAACAGACACAACATGCACTATTGGGCTGTTGAAAACCCCCATTGGGTAAGACAGGTGGATCATCAAAGGGTGTGGTCCCTAAATGTGTGCGGTGGGATCCTAGGAGGACAAGTTATAGGACCTCATTTTTTCCAAGGGCATTTAAACAGATACATGTACATAGATTTTTTACAAAATAATTTAAACCATTATTTAGATGATGTTCACCTTAATTTGAGGCAAAATATGGTGTTCATGCAGGACGGGGCTCCTCCTCATTACGCCGGGGAAATAAGGGAATATCTTGATAATAACTTCAACATATGGATAGGCAGAGGAGGTACAATACCATGGCCAGCAAGATCCCCCGACCTAACCCCGCTAGATTTTTTTCTCTGGGGTTTTGTAAAGGAGAGAGTTTTCAGGGAAATACCAACAACTCCAGAAAATATGCAAGACCGTATAAGGCAAGCCTTTGCAGAAATAACTCCTGAAATGTTAGAAAACGTTCACAGAAATACAAGACGTCGTTGGCACAAATGTGTTACTGAAAATGGTAACAATTTTGAGCATTTAATTCATTAATTTTCTTTTCATTTCTTATGTTTTGTTATGTTTTGTTTAAATTTATTTTAAAAAATATGTTAATGTAAGGTTGTATTTCAATAAATAACACAGCCACACAAAAAAAAGGTCAAGTGCTCTTTTGGACACCTTGTATTTTGAGGTGATGATTTCGAATTGTGTTCAAAATAGCACCTCATACGATTAGTTTTCGAGATAACCTTATTTTCGAGTTATTCGTTTTTTGAGGATATCTTCAAAACTAATCAGATGAGGTGCTATTTAAACCTCAAATTCGGACTGATCTCCCCAGAATAGAAATACGATGGTCTACAAAAGAGTGCTTGACATTTTTTTTGTGTAACTGTGTAATCATTATTAACTTATTTTATTAAATTTTATTACAGAAATTATTACTTATGTAGGTACCTATTAATTATAAATAATTTAAGTTTTTTTATTAGAATTTAGATCCCAATCATGAGTTTTTCCAGCATACTTTTTTCTGAATTTCTATGTTTTCCACTCGGTTTAAAACTAATACATCAATTGTGAATTCCAGGGTGTTTATATCCATACTAGACTATTAATAATAGTAATACAAATTATTATTATTGCTTATTAAAACTATACCATTTTCTTCTCAAACAGAATTCTTTGATCCATGTTTTATACCATTAATTCCTCGCACATTTTAAAGATATTTTTCGTTTCTTATCGACTTTTTATGAAATTATACGAAAGCTATTATGAATAAAGCTATTTCTTCGTTTTGAAGCAAAATTTTAATTATTTTAAGAGACTATCTAAAAACGCCACCTAAATTGACAACTGACATTTATAAAAGATTGCCGATAGGAAAATTACAGCAAGGTGAACTTGATTAAAACTATTTTATTGAAATACACATTAAGAAATTTTTAAAATTTGCCATTTTTTAATCCCTATTTTTTAATCAAAATTATACGCTATGAATTAAAAAAAAAATATTAACCAATAAAGTAAAATTATTGGACTTTTAAATTTTCGCGTTTTTAACTAACCTTTATTTGGTAAATTCGTCTTTGTATGGCTGTACCTCTAAAACAAAAGGAAGTGGAAGACTTTTGTTTTCATGAGGTTATAGGTTTATTGGTCTAATATGCAAGAAAAAAAAATTATATCGATACCTCTTATGATAACGCCAGAAATCATCTGATTTATCTTAGATGGACAGCCCTGTATATATATACATATATATATATACAGAGCGGTCCAAAAGTCACCCACCCCCTCTTAACTTTTGAACCAGTTGAGATATCGACTTTAAATTTGGAACTTTTAAATAAGACAACTTAAACTATCTTTTAGCATATCTTTAATACTTTCAGCTCTTAAAATGTGGGCAGGGGGTCATAGGGGCACATTTTTTAAATGGAAAGGGGGGTCTTGCAATAGATCATTTTAAAGCTTATAAAATTCTCCATTTAACTCCATATTTTTAAATTTAAAAAAATAAAAAATTTTGGGTTTAAAATGGGGTTGAAAATGGGTATTAATGTCAAAATCCCTCTAAAAAAACAAATAATTTTTTAAAAATGCCTAATTTCATCATAAACAAATGTTGATTATACTTTTAAACTAATTTTAGTTGACATAAATAAAAATTTATAAAAAAAAACTTAAAAAATCGAATGTTTTAGCACAAAAAATTGAAAAAACATTTTTAAAAAAATTAAAAATATTAGTTTAAAAAGAGAATTTTATAAGCTTTAAAATGATATATCACACGACCCCCCTTTCCATTTAAAAAAATGTCAATCCATGTCCCCCTGCCCACATTTTAAGAGCTGAAAATATCAAATATATGCTAAAAGATAGTTCAAGTTGTCTTATTTAGGAGTTCTAAATTTGAAGTCGATATCTCAACTCGTTCAAAAGTTAAAAGGGGGGGGTGACTTTTGGACCGCACTGTATATATTAAATGGCCTTTAAAATGACAGTCGAAACGTTGGTAAAACTTGAACTAGTGACTTTTAATGTTGTCGTAAAAGCAAAAAATAAATACTTAAAACCTTAATTCAGAACCAACATAAATTATTTAAAACTCAGCACAGAAATAAAATAAGTAAAAAACTTCCCAAACAAGTTTTTGTATAAAAAATTAATTTTGGTTTTTGGTTAAAATGAACCTAGGCTTAGAAGTAAAAGTATTATTTTGTTTACAGCAGTTTATATATAAGTTTTATAATTAAAAAATTTTCTTTTAGATTTTTTTTTAAATTATCGTTGGATGTTTTGCTTAGCAGTCTGGTAAAAAATATCGATGCCGTAGGTTAAAAACATTTTTTAAGGCAAAATTTAATGCTGAATCGGAATATCAATTCAAAATTTTTGCTTTGAAGAGGACGAGTAACCGCACCTACCCTGAGTGACCGCACAAAATTGCCACATATTTGCATTTTTTATCGTTTATTGTTTCTGGGGGCGGTACAACATCCAAAACCAATTTGTCCTGAAGAGGACGAGTGACCGCACCTTCGCTGACTGACCGCACGAAAGTGCCTCCTATTTGCATTTTTTATCACGTTTATTGTTTCTGGGGGCCGCATTGGGGGCGTTACAATAACCAAAGCCATTTTGACGTGAAGAAGACGAGTGACCGCACCTACTCTGACTGACCGCACAAAATTGCCTCCTATTTGCATTTTTTATCACGTTTATTGTTTCTAAGGGCGGCATTGGGAGCGGTACAACATCCAAACCAAATTTGTCCTGAGGAGGACAAGTGACCGCACCTACTCTGAGTGACCGCACGAAATTGCCCCATATTTGCATTATTTATCACGTTTATTGTTTCTGGGGGCGGCATTGGGGGCGGTAAAACATCCAAAACCAATTTGTCCTGAAGAGGACGAGTGACCGCACCTACTCTGAGTGACCGCAAGAAATTTCGAGCGGGACAACATCCAAAACCAATATGTCCTGAAGAGGACAAGTGACCGCACCTACTCTGAGTGACGCGCACAAAATTGCCCCATATTTGCATTTTTTATCACGTTTATTTTTTCTGGGGGCGGAATTGGGGGCGGTACAACATCCAAAACCAATTTGTCCTGAAGAGGACAAGTGACCGCACCTACTCTGACTGACCGCACGAAATTTCCCCATATTTGTATTTTTTATCACGTTTATTGTTTCTGGGGGCGGCATTGGGAGTGGTACAACATCGAAAACCAATTTGTCCTGAAGAGAACAAGTGACAGCACCTACTCTGACTGACCGCACGAAATTGCCCCATATTTGCATTTTTTATCACGTTTATTGTTTCTGGGGGCGGCATTGGGGGCGGTACAACAACCTTAACCACTTTGTCGTGAAGAGGAAGAGTGACCTCACCCACCCTAAGTGACCGCACGAAATTGCCCCATATTTGCATTTTATAAAGCGTTTATTGTTTCTGGGGGCGGCATTGGGGGCGGTACAATATCCAAAACCAATTTGTCCTGAAGAGGACGAGTGACCGCACCTAGTCTGAGTGACGGCACAAAATTGCCCCATATTTGCATGTTTTATCACGTTTATTGTTTCTGGGGGCGGCATTGGGGGCGGTACAAAATCCAAAACCAATTTTTCCTGAAGAGGACGAGTGACCGCACCTGCTCTGAGTGACCGCATGCCCCATATTTGCATGTTTTATCAGGTTTATTGTTTCTCGGGGCGGCATTGAGGGCGGTACAACAACCTTAACCACTTTGTCGTGAAGAGGAAGAGTGACCGCACCCACCCTGAGTGACCGCACGAAATTTACCCATATTTGCATTTTTTATCGCGTTTATTGTTTCTGGGGGAGGCATTGGGCGCGGTTCAACATCCAAAACAAATTTGTCCTGAAGAGGACGAGTGACCGCACCTACTCTGAGTGACCGCACAAAATTGCCCCATATTTGCATTTTTTATTACGTTTATTGTTTCTGGGGGCGGCATTGGGGGCGGTACAACATACAAAAGCAATTTGCCCTGAAGAGAACGAGTGACCGCACCTAACCTGAGTCACCCCACAAAATTGCCCCAGTCTTGCATTTTTTATCAGGTTTATTGTTTCTGGGGGCGGCATTGGGGGCGATACAAAAACCAAAATCACTTTGTCGTGAAGAGGACGAGTGACCGCACCAAATAGTCCCATATTTGCAAAATTTGTTGGGTGTGGGGGCGGCGCTGGGGGCGGTATTTTGACTCAAAGTATTCTATTCAGTAGAGTACATGTGACCGCACCTACCCTGAGTGACCGCACCCAATTGATTTGATATTTACCGAATAATAATTTTTTTAAATTATTTTGAGTGTGATCATCAAATTAGGTAGACCCCATAAAAAATGTCATAGTGTAACTCTGTACCGTTTTCAAAAAACATGTAATTAAGAGAAAGTAACATTTTGTGCCACCAAAAACGTTACTTTTAAAAAGGCTATTACTCCTTTAATATTACATTTAGGTGTTTTAGTGAAGAATACTTTTTTGCTCAGTTTTAAATGAAGAATCACTCTGCAGCATTAGAATTTTATTGATGTTTTTTTTTTATTCCCCATTCAATGTGTCATCTTCGAAGGGCCGTAGCTCCCTTAGGGCTCATTTCCAGACCAACCTTATGAAAACTTTTTTCATATTTTTGGATGTAGAATCACCTCTTAAATTTTGGCATAAGTTACTGATCACCCTGTATATATTTTCATCTCCTCTTTATTTCAAAACAAAAGTTAATGTCCCCGGCGAGGGGCTGACCGCGTCTGAAATTTGTACTAAAGAGTTCCTTTTTGCAAAGAGTTCCTGTGAGTTCCTTCGGAGTTCCTCGAAGTTCCTTCGGAGTTCCTCCGAGTTCCTTGGGAGTTCCTCCTGTGTTCCTTAAGAGTTCCTCTCTGGAAGGGGTAATTTTTGTCGGTCTATCGGTCGGTTGATCTGTCGGTCGTTCTACCAGGGAAGTCTGGTAGGCACAAGGCCGTAACCAGAAAAAAATCTAAGGGGGCTCAGCCCAGGGAGGCACCCTAAAAAAAAGCTTTGTCCCTGACGGTTACTACCAAACTTGGCGCCCCTTCAAACAAAAATTGGCGCCCCAAAATTACCTTCAACATAAAAAGCTTTGTCCCTCACGGTTTTAACCAAAACCCTACAAAAAAAATGGTGCCCCCAAAAAATACCTTCATGAAAAAAAGCTTTGTCCCTGACGGTTACTACCAAACTTGGCGCCCTTCAAAGAAAAAATTGGCGCCCCAAAATACTTTGAGAAAAAGCTTTATCCCTGATAGTTTCTACCAAACATGGCGCCTCTGCAAAAAAAATTGGCACGTAGGTAACTTAAAAAAACTGTCTTCTTATGAGTTCATTTGGAGTTCCTCGGAGTTCCTTCGGAGTTCATCCAGAGTTCCTCCGAATTCCTCAGAGTTCCTCGGAGTTCCTTCGAAGTTCATCCAGAGTTCCTCCGAATTCCTCAGAGTTCCTCGGAGTTTCTCCGGAGTTCCTCCAGAGTTTCTCCAGAGTTCTTTAGAGTTCCTCCAGAGTTCCTCCTGAGTTCCTTTGGCTTGTACAAAAGATTTTCTCGCGGTCAGCCCCGCGGTCCTCGGGCTGAGGGCATATCCACCGCCTCGCACAACACGCATAGTACATAAGAATGCGATGCAGCAATTGGCTTGATGTGTCGCCATGTATCTTGTAAGCCAATCACGGTATCGCATCCTTATGTACTATGAGTGTTATGCAAGGCTGTGGATATGCCTTGACACCCATACATTCTTATGTATTTTAAGGCGCTAAATTCAAATCTCATATCCAACTGGAAATCTACCGGCTGATTTACCAACTAGACTCAAAAAATTACTGATCTGGATTTTTGTGTGTTTTCACTAATTTTTGGGTCTAGTTGAAAAACTAGCCGGTAGATTTTCAATTTTATTTGAATTCAGCGCCTCAAAATATATAAGATTAGGTGAGTCTAAACCCCAGGATATAAACCTTTGTTTTGAAATAAAGCGGATTTGTAAATATATATTTAAGATTTTTGTCTGTAACTTTTGTGTCTAGTTAAAAAACCAGCCAGTAAATTTTCAATTTGACATTAGATTTGAATTCAGCGCCTCAAAATACATAAGAATAGATAGGTC
The DNA here is from genome assembly GCA_958510825.1 of Brachypterus glaber. Lineage (NCBI taxonomy): Eukaryota > Metazoa > Arthropoda > Insecta > Coleoptera > Kateretidae > Brachypterus > Brachypterus glaber. The sequence continues at coordinate 20,810 of CAUEHQ010000203.1, read as the reverse complement.
TCAACCCTAGGACAGTCATTTTTGTTTCGAAATAAAGCGGATTTGAAAATATATATGTAATATTTTTATGTGTTTTCACTCATTTGTTTGAGTAGAAGAAAAGTGAACCGGCTGTAGGGTTGTTTGACGTCGGATTCTATCTCAGCAGCTCAAAATACATAAGAGTAGCTTGATATCTGCACATGAACTTATTTGAAATAATATAAACTTCTTAAGAAAAATATGTAAACTTTGAGTAATTTCACTCATTTTCGGAACCCAGAAAAAAGGAAGTTTATTGCGGTGCTATATGGATATTGGATTCTTATTCAACGACTTAAAATTCATAAAAAAAGTCACATGTTATTTGAAATAATATAAACTTCTTAAGAAAAATATGTAAACTTTGAGTAATTTCACTCATTTTCGGAACCCAGAAAAAAGGAAGTTTATTGCGGTGCTATATGGATATTGGATTCTTATTCAGCGACTTAAAATTCATAAAAAAAGTCACATTCTTTAACAAATGTAAGAGAAATTATTTGAAATATGAGATTTTTGAGTATTTTTGCTAATTTTTTTGTCTAGTTAAAAAACCAGCAGGTAGATTTTCGATTTAACATTAAATTTGAATTCAGCGCCCCAAAATCTTTAGGATTGGATAGGTCTCTACCCCAGGACAATATATTTTTTTTTGGGCCGGTGTTATTCTTATTATTATTATTATTATTATTAATTGTTATTATTCATTATTATTATTATTATTATTATTATTATTATTATTATTATTATTATTATTATTATTATTATTATTGTCATTGTCATTGTCATTGTCATTGTCATTGTCATTGTCATTGTCATTGTCATTGTCATTGTCATTGTCATTGTCATTGTCATTGTCATTGTCATTGTCATTGTCATTGTCATTGTCATTGTTATTATTATTATTATTATTAATATTATTATTATTAATATTATTATTATTATAATTATTAATATAATTATTATTATTATTTGTTATTAATTATTCATTAATTGTTATTAATTGTTATTAATTATTATTAATTATTAGTATTATTATTATTATTTGTTATTAATTTTTTATTAATTGTTATTAATTGTTATTAATTGTTATTAATTATTAATTATTATTAATAATTATTATTAATAATTATTATTAATTATTATTACTTATTATTAATTATTATTATTACTAATTATTATTAATTATTATTTATTATTATTAATTATTATTACTATTATTATTAATATTATTAATGCTATTAATATTATTAATGTTAATAATATTATTAATATTAATATCATTATTATTATTAGTATTTAATATTATTAATATTATTTACATTATTATATTATTAAAATTAAATAAGCGTATTACAAGAAGACAAAACTTGGGGATAGGGTCTTTTACAGCGCCGGACAAAACCGCGCCTGGTTTACCACGCCGCCCTTTACCGCGCCACCTTTTACCGGGCCACCTTTTACCGCGCCTGTCCTTTACCGCGCCGACCGTAACCGCGCCTAGGACATTACCGCGCCTAGGACATTTCCGCGCCTATGTAAACTTTTGATTTCATTTTATTTGAGTATTTACTATAGTGTTCGATTTTTTTTATTTGTAACAAGTGAAACAACATTTATTTAACAAAAAATTTATTTTTTAATTTAACAATAAATTTAATCATATTTATAAATTTTGAACAATACCTTTCAAGTGAATAATTTTTTCGACATTGTAACTTAACTGAACCTCTTTCATTTGTGTACTAAATAATTATTTCGATTAAAGAAATACTAAGTACGTAAATATACTAAAACTCAATAAAAAATAGCACAAAAAACACTTGTATATAAATCGAACAAAAAGAAATACTAGGTAGGTAAATATACTAAAACTCAATAAAAAATAGCACAAAAAACACTTGTATACAGGGTGTTCCGTGAGGAAAGGGAAATATTTTAAGGATGTATTCTAGAGGTCAAAATAAGAAAAAAGTTCTTATAAATAAATGTCCAAAAACGACTCGTAAGGGAGCTACGCCCCTTCAAAGGGGTCCCAAAATTTCGATTTTTTATTAATAACTTCGGAACCCTTTGTGTTAAAGCATCGAGGTTTAGCACGTGATCTATGCTTTATAAAGCCTATCAGCCAATGGTATTTGCATGTAGTTACTTTAACCAGGGGCGTCCGTAATGGGGGGTCTTTACACTTTTTTGCCCAAAACTTCTTCTGCTCAACTTTTTTGTGGGTTTATTTTTAGAATATTATAACCAAGGTAAAAACACATAAAAAAGGTACTCTTGTTGTAATACCATAGGATTAACTGTTTTCGAAAAAAATACAATTAAAGGCAAACTTACACCTTTCTAGAACCAAAAATTAAAACTAAAATGTTAAAAACCAGAATTTTAATTTTTGCAGTGTGATTCTACATCAAAAGCTAAGAAAAAAAGTTTTATACATGGAGGTTCAAAAATCGATTTTAAAGGTACCATCACCCTTCAAAAATTTTGGAGACCATAACTCCCTTATCATTGATTTTTGGAATTACCTGTATACAAACTTTTTTTCTTAGTTTGTGGTGTACAGTTAACCTACACCATTGAAATTTTGGTTTTCAACAATTTGGTGTTTAATTTTTGGTTCTTGAAACTTGTAATTTTGCCTTTAATTGTATTTTTCTCGAAAACGGTTAATCCTAAAGTATTTTAGCAAGAGTACCTTTTTAATGTGTTTTTACCTAAAGAATACTATTCCAATAATAAACCCACAAAAAACTTTAACAGAAAAAAGTTTGGGGCCAAAAAGTGATTAGACCCCTCTTGTCGCACGCCCCTGGTTTAAGTGACTACATGCAAATACCATTGGCTAATAGGCCTTATTAAGAATAGATCACATGCAAAACCTTGTTGCTATAACACAAAGGGTTCCTAAGTTATTAATTAAAAATTAAATTTTTGGTACCCCATTTGAAGGGGCGTAGCTCCCTTATGAGCCGTTTGTGGACATATGTTTATGGGAACTTTTTTTCTTATTTTGACCTATACAGCATATTCTTTAAATATTTCCCTTTCCTCACGGAACACCCTGTATAAATCGAACAAAATCACAAAAAAAAACATAAAAAAATCATACAATAATAAATTAAAACTGGGCCATGGCGCGGTAATGGACGACGCGGTAGAGGACGGCGCGGTAAAGAACGGCGCGGTAAAGAACGTCGCGGTAGTGACCATGGCGCGGTAATCTCTTAGGCGCGGTAACTGACGGCGCGGTAAAGGACGGCGCGGTAATGGTCGGCGCGGTAAATTTGGCGCTGTAAAAGACGGCGCCCAAAACTTGGGCTTCGTATAAGTTATGCAAATTTTAAATGATGAAAACTGAGATCTCCCACCGTATTTTACCGGGCTTCGTATAGTCCGTGAAACAACATTTTTCCCCTCTCATCCCCACTGTCACGTGATACCCGGGCTTCACTTAGCCTGTAATGTTAACCGGGCTTCGTATCGCCCGTAGAGCATGTATATATATATATATATATATATATATATATATATATATATATATATATACACGATGTGTTTAAAATAACGTCGGAAAAAAAAATCAGATCATCTTTGTGACCCCAAAAATCGATTCAGAAAGAAAAAAATTGGAAAAAAAATCTAAAAAAATTCTTTATAAAACCTTAAATCCAGCCTACAGACGACGCATCTGTAAGCTTTATCATCGCGCTTCAAATTTGCAAAATGCAACGTTGTCAGATTTTGTCGATTCCGTATTTACTGTTTGACAAAATAACTTTTATCGTCGTTTAATCATCATAGAATTTTATCAACAATAATTATAAAGTACCCTAAAAAATGTTAAAATAATAACCAAACTATTTAACAGATGTTGTTTTTAACAGATCCTGAAACTTAACGGGGTAAACTTTATCGTTCTCACACTTGCAGATTTTTTAGTAGAAAAAATACCATATCACTAGTAGTGATTCACTACCACTGTTATTTAATTTGATGAAAAAGAAATAATCATAAATGTTTGCACGTAAATAGAATTTTGTTAATTAAAAACAACTTTAACTTATCGTCTTACATTAAAATTCCCACTGGGTACATTACTTTACGTTATAATTACTTAATTTATTCCTTTTTCTATGAATTCGTTATCTTGTTCTTGATAGTTATAAAAATGCAATTTTTTTGTGCAACACCAAACGCACCAAACCAACCAAACCAAACTCCGCACGTTAGGCTGCCATTAGCCGCTGGTTTCAATACAAGCGTCACTTTACCTTAACGTTGGTTTTGCACCTGTTTGGTGTATTTTTTTTTGTAAAAAAATGGTTTGAAATAGAATAATGCATTGAAAAATGGCCAGCGCAGCTTGGCACGGAGCGCTGTCAAATGTTATAGGAGTACCTTTTAAATTTTATGTTTCACTATTGGCATCACTTGTATTTTTCAAAAAGTCAAAAAGTAAGATTATGTATCATGAACGTAGAAAAAAATTAAAACCCAGGTGGTTGCCCGTCAATTAGGTCATAGCAGCGAAAAACGACGTTAAATGATTAAACAAACAAACAAAGCCAGGTGGCTAGAGAAAGATCACGAGTTTACCCTCTATGATAAATTATAAGGGGTTGTTCTGTGATTTTTAGTGTATTGTAGTGCCCAAAGTGCAAAACAATTTTGTTGTTCTTTAAATTTCAATGATATCCAATCTTTATGGATTAAGTTCAACATGGAATAGGCTAAAACATCGAATGTTTTTTCAAGGAAGGTATGTAAACGTTGATACTGTATTGTAGTTTTCTAGTAAATACCTTTCATTTTTGTGTTGTTTTTAACTTTTAATAACTGGTTGATTAATGAGCAGAGAGACCAATACAAACTTAAACCCAAAACATCATAATAACATAAAGGACGTAACTGTGATACTGAATTGTTTAATAATAAATAATTGAAATTCCATATTATGGCAAAAAGTATGGTTTAGGCACACAACTATAGTCCATGTTTTAACTCCACCCCAATAGGATATACAGCAACACGTTTTCAATGTTTTTTTTTTTTAATATGCTGCTCATAGGTGTGTGGCTGGAGTATACTTGTGTGGTTCTGGACTATTGTTGTGTGAAATTACGGTATATTAAAAGTTAAATTGAATAGGGTGGTTTGTGTGTTCAATCACAATGTGTGGTCTGGGATTATAAGTTTGATGGAAAGTGACTTTAGGTCTGTTCGTTGGTGCTGCACTGAACTACGTTGGTTTAACTAGGGAATTTCCTATGAAACATGTAGGTCTCTATAGGTTTTAATAGAGATTTTCCTACATCTTTATAGGGAAATCACTGTCTAAAAACATACAGGGTGATCATTTGAAAATGATCTACCCCAATTATCTTGCAAACAAAGCATTACCTAACTTCCAGCTACCTCAACATTAGAATCGTAAACATCAACCCCCATCTTGTGATAGGTTATTTGAAAGAGCTAAAAAAATGCTGATTTGGTTAAAATAAAAATTAAATACCTCAACCCTTAACGGTGGATGATTTTATTTTAAAATAATTTGAAGAAAACATTTACAAAAATAGCTTATTTAAAAATTTAGTTTAATTCATGGTGGTTGTAACTTATACCCTTTAGCTACCAGCCACCCCATATTTTTTATTTGCGATATCTTTTTTAAAAGAGCCTAAAAATGATATCACAGCCCCCCAAAAAAATCATCGGGGTCGCTAAACTGGATCTGATCTCAGAATTGATGCTTCAGGTCACAATTTTTTTCTACACATTAAACATCTGAACTTAAATAATTTTCACACCCTTTTTTAAGTGTAGCACATATTTTTTGTTTTTTTTTGGTTGGGCCGCCATCCCCTCCCCCCCACTTAATCACGCTCCAGTGTCCAGTTGATAAAATTGAGGGGTACAGTTGTGAAATTAGCCAGTAAATTTCACCAGTGATAAAGTTTTGTTTTAGATGGGAAAACTCCATAAATTCTAGTTGGGAATTTTTTCGGTCGTTGAGTTGGGAATTTTTTCAACTTTAAGTTGGGAAATATTTGTTTTGCCCCCAGTAGGTTTCATATGTTATGCCTCATTTAAAGCCAATGCAGGTGTTTAGAAAAATCACATTTTTACTTTCTTATAAATTAAAGTCTTTTTTTTAGCTTAACTCTTTTTTTTCCTAAAACCAGTGGCGGATCCACGGGGGGGGGGGGGTAATGGAGGTAACTACCCCCCAGGATAAAATATTTTCAAAATTTGTAGAAAGTTTGGTTCTTCGTAAAAATTTTCGCCTGCGGCGCTAGAGTTCCATGTATTTTTGTAAATTTTATAAATAATTGCAAAATTTGTAGAACTTAAGCGTAAAATTCGTAAAAATTTTCACCCGCGGCGCTAGAGTTCCTTGTATTTTTGTAAATTTTATAAATAATTGCAAAATTTGTAGAACTTAAGCATAAAATTCGTAAAAATTTTCGCCTGCGGGGTTAGTGTTCCTTGTATTTTTGTAAATTTTATAAATAATCGCAAAATTTGCAGAACTTAAGCGTAAAATTCGTAAAAATTTTCGCCTGCGAGGCTAGAGTTCTTTGTATTTTTGTAAATTTTATATTTAATTAATTGTAAATTAAAAGACTGGTTTAAAATTAAAATATACCATCAAATTTGTTAAAGCTTTGCCTTCGGTGCTAGGGCTTTCTTACGTTTTTTCTTAATTAAAGAATATTAAATTTTATTTTTTGATTTTACCTTAATTTTACTTAAGAACGCTTTGAGCTAGCGACTTGAAATTTGGTATACAGATGTATTTTTATATTGAAATGTTACGCCGCCTTACATGGGAGGGGTAGGGGTCAAAAATGGCCAAATTTTGCGTTACGTAATACTTGAACGCTCCCTTATCCATAAGATGATTTAAGCAAAAAAAAATTGGTACCTACTTTCTTTTATAAAAAAGTAAAAATCATATCGCAGCAGGCAATTTTTTTATAAATTTCACGCTTGAGTTTAACAAACTTGAATAAAATTAATGTTTAAAACCAAGTGCCGCAGATGAAAATTTTTAATTACAATTGTTACAATTTGAAGTTTCATAAAAATGCAAGAAAATTTTTTACAATTTTGACATTTAACACATTCGCTGTCACTACTTTTTTTTTAATTATTTACATGTCCACAAAAATTAAAAAAAAAAACAAAATTCTGAACTATTGCACTTTTGTGTTTAAGATACCTTTGATTGATTAATTAATTGATAGGCTAAGATGAACAAGATGAGGGTTTTTACCTCAAACACTGTGAGCCTATTGTGTTGTCCTAGAGTCACTTGCTAATCAAGCAGCAAGGGGCAAGTCACAGGGCGGTATTTTGTCCCTTCGAGAGGCGATATGAGGCGATATCGGGGGTGATATCGAGGCGATATTGGCCGATTTCGAGGAGATATCGGGCGATATTTAAGCGATATGGGCGTTTTTGATTGAGGTAAAAGGCGATATTTCGTCTCTTAAATGAAGATTGACATGCCCCTCGTCAAGCAGCTTTGTTTCCTTTATCAGGCTTACTACGCTGTTTACTAAATTTATACTTTTAGTCGTTTACTTAACTACAACCCCAGAGATACTAAGTTTAATGTGAAACAGGTTGGCTCTTGTGGGCAGGCGCGGATCCAAGCAAAACCGAAGTAATTATCAATGCTTTCTTGGTTTAGAACAAATTTTCTGGAAGATAGGCAAAATCTAACAGGAATTGCCCCCCCCCCCCCCAAAGCAAAATCCTGGATCCGCGCCTACCTATAGGAGCCGGCGGCAGCGAACCTGTTAGGTTTTAAGAATTCTCATTCAAGCCATGTTCTAATTCAGAACCTTCCACTTAAACATATTGGGGAAATAGTACTGGGCCTAACAAAATAATAATAAACCATCCTTTAGATGGGGGTTATTGGGGTCGATATAAGTTAATCTTTTCTATAATACCCTGTAGACTGTAAACTTTTTGGCAACACTAAATACATGTAATCTTTTCAAAATGTGTACCTTTTATTATATTCGGAGATATTTAACTTTAAATTTGTTGAAAATCTTTGGGCGATTCACTTCACATTTTGATCAGTATTTTATACAGCACAAATGCAAATTTCCCATTGAACGTAAAATTAGCCCCCTGATGGGATGTAAACAACAGTTTTGCTACAGTCAAAACAATACGAAAAAATAAATGATCTAACCTAAAAATACCAAACAAAGTGTAGCCAACTGTAGAAATATAAAAACTGGCTTTGGTTTATGAAGCTACGACTTACGTTCTAATTCGATTCTCAGAAAATTATTTTGACCAGAATTTTTTGCAATAAATCGTAGTGTCAATAATAAATAGTTAATAATCATTGCAGTGGTTTATGTGCGTTATTTTCCTGTAGTGATTAGACAATTTTTGTTTAATATTTCAAGTTTAATACCTATCCCGACCATTCTAATGCAAAAAAGTGTTTCAAAGTGGAAAGTGTTGTGTACATTTTTTTTACTTTATTATTTAATAAATCTTATAGTGATTCAATCGCTGTGGTTGATAATTTAAAAAAATCAGTGAAAACTTCTTGTTAAGATAAAAAACAAGGGTTGGGGAAATAGTTCGATGGCATCCAGCGGATACCTAAAATATTATTATTACCTAGGTGATAATGAGATGTTTACTACGGTAGGTAAGTTTAAAATAACTTTTCTCATTGAGTGAATCTGGCAACGTTGGGAAGATTTCATACATATTTGCTACAAGGTCACCATTAATTTAGAGAATTTCACAGCGTGACATTGACGTACGGCTAAAAGGTACATTTTTTTCAAAAAAATCCCATTCTGAAACTACTGCACATATTTTTTTAATTTTCACGTAAAATGTTAGTTATACCATGAGCTATTCGTGTATTTTTTTTCCGACGCTATTTCAAATACACGGTGTATATACAGGGTGTTTCATAATTATTTTGAAAAACTGATAGGGGTTGTAGAGGGTATCAAAATAAGCAAGGATGCCCTATAAACCCCTATCCGGAAATTTGCCGTTTGGGCTCCAGGAATAAAAAAAGAAAAATAGCAATTTTTATTATTTTTTTGATACAGCTTACAAAAATTGCTTAAAATGTCTTCCACGTCCTTCAATATATGTGTATACACTACTTTTTTTGGTGCTTGGGGTAGTTTAACTCTCTTTGTGGGAGTGGATGTTCATCAAATCCAAGGGTGATGTGTAATGACTGTGGACTGTATATCAAATTATTTAACTATATTTTTATAAATTTTAAATTACATTACATTTTACAAAATTATTTCTGACAAAAACTATCAAAATACAATACCTTATTTTCAAAAATTCAAACACCAGTTTTTTAATTAACTAAAACTTAGTCTCACTAATAAGACTCTTGAACATACCGCCTACCTTGATTTTTAACTAAAATTAAAACTGTTTTTAAGTTGTTCTATCAAACGGTAAAACACAAACTTTGTTTACTGCTCGTTTATATGAACCTGAAGAAGTTTTCACTTGCACAACTCGTACTACACCATCATTTCCAGGATATACTTCTTCCACTCTTCCCAATGTCCACTTTAAAGGTGGTAGATTATCATCTTTCAGAAGAACCATTGCACCTCGTACCAAATTTAAAGATGACGAAGACCATTTCGTTCGCTGCTGTAAACTGCATAAATACTCTTTTGACCATCTTTTCCAGAAATGTTGGGTTAGCTTCTGCATGAGTTTCCATCGACTTAACTTATTTTCTGGAACATCTTTGAAATCTGGTTCTATTGGGGTGGTAAGAGAGTCATGTAAGGAAATGAGCAGGGGTTAACACTTATAAATCTGAGGGGTCCTCTGACATCGGAGTCAAGGGACGTGGGTCTAAACAAGCCTCTGCTTGAACCAAAAATGTGTAAAATTCTTCATATGTAAAAACAGAATTACCGACAATTCTTCTTAAATGATATTTCAGAGACTTTATTGCTGCTTCCCATAAGCCACCAAAAGTTGGAGATCTTGCTGGTATAAACTTCCAAACAATTCCTTCATTAGCAGTAAAATCTTCTACTGTATTCCAATGTTCCTTTGATTTGAATAGATTCACATACTCTTGAATGGTTTTGTTAGCTTTTACAAAATGTGCGGAATTGTCTGAAAAGATAACTGAGCATTTTCCGCGTCTTGCAGTAAATCTTTTTAAAGCAGCAAGAAATGCCTCTGTTGTCAAATCTTGAACTAATTCTAAATGAATGGCTTTTGTTGCCATGCAGACAAATACAACAATATAACTAGGCTGCATTCGAACTCTTCCTTTTCGTTTGCCTCCTTTATCATAACTGGACCACAATAATCAGTATTTAAAAACACTCTAGCAGGTGTTACTCTTTCTTTTGGTAATTGTCCCATTATTGGATATGTTGTAATTGGCTTGTTTTTAAAACAAATTACACATTAAAGCAAGACCTTTTTTATAGAATTTCTTCCTGATAAAATCCAATATTTTCTTCGTAGTGATGTCAAAACTGCCTGAGGACCTGCGTGCAATAATCGAATATGTTCATATTCAATTAGTAATGTTGTTATTCTGGACTTATTTGAAATAATATGTGGATGTTTTTGAGACTCTGGAATAGTAGTAACCTACCGCCTACCTTGGTAAGCCCTTGTTCATCTAAAAATGGTGCTAATGTATATAGTTTACTTTTTTTTAACATAATCACCTTTTTGTAAACTTCTTAATTCGTCGCAGAAATCAAATTGAGCAAGTCTTACCAGAAACATCTCTGAATATTTTAATTCTTCCACAGATAGTTGGCCAGAATTCCTTTTTTCATTTTTCTTTGCATTGTTTATATATCTAAAGCAGTACGCTATTACTCTTTTCATACGTAAGAAATTAGAAAATCTATTTAAAAAATCACATTTTTCTATAAAAGAGCAAAATATTTTCTGCTTTTTGCGTTCCAATTCTTTATCTGCAAATTAATTTTTTCAGTTTGAAATGTTGGCCAATTTTCTTGATTTTCCGTTAACCAACATGGTCCGTAAAACCATAACCTATTTTCCTGGATTTGGTCTGGATAAAGGCCTCTAGATATTGCATCCGCTGGATTGTGATTTGTACTAACATGCCGCCAATACTGTACTTCAGTAAGATTCTGAATATCTGCAACTCTATTTCCAACAAAAGTTTTCCATGTATTTGAAGGAGATGCTATCCATGCCAAAACAATTGTAGAATCTGTCCATAAGAAATAATCATTTATTTCAATTTTTATACATGCCTTTATTTTCTCCAAAACTTGAGCAAGAAGTTGAGCACCACATAACTCCAGTCTTGGAAGATATGTAGACTTAAGAGGAGCCACCCTTGACTTGGAACATAGCAATTGTGAATTATGACTTCCTTTTTTATCTGTTGTTCTTAAATATATACACGCTCCATATGCTACCTCGCTTGAATCACAAAAACCATGAATTTGAACATTTAAATATTCCTCATGATGTGTAATTTTCCTTGGAATACCTATGTTATTTAGACATGATACTTTGGACTGAAACTGATTCCACATTTTTGCTTCTTTATCTGGAAGTATTTCATCCCAGTCTAACTGTATTTGCCAAAGTCCCTGTAATATAATTTTTGCCACAATAGATACTGGACCCAAAAATCCCATGGGATCAAAAATTTACCCAATAGCTGAAAGAATTCTACGTTTAGTATAAATTTCACTCATATTTTGATTAACATAGAATCTAAAAGTATCTTGATTTGAATTACATATCAAACTCAATGTTTTGGCATTTTTCAGTTTCTCAGTAGGCATGTAAAAGTTTGTAATGCTAGGATCATAAGTTGGTAGTACATCTGGATAATTTGAACGCCATTTTCTTAATTCAAAACATCCTTTTCTTAAAAGAATAGTCAACTGTGACTGAAGTTCCTTTACTTTCTCAATACTTTCAGCACCCGTTAATATATCATCTACGTAACAGTCTTCACTTAAGGCTTCTGCTGCTAAAGGTAACTCTTCTTTATTTTGCTCAGATAACTCCTTTAGGCATCTTATACTTTGAAAAGGAGCACATGTTAAACCATACGTTACTGTATCTAGCTCATATGTGTCTATTACATTATATTTCTTCCAAAGTATTTTTACAAACTTTGTGTCTTCTTTGTGCAACTTGATTTGTCTAAAGATTTTTTCTATATCAGAAGAAATTACATAGTTATGAAATCTAAAACGTGTTATTATTGTAAAAAGATAATTTTGGATTACTGGACCCTTCATCAAGGTATCATTGATGGATACACCGCTTGAACTAGAAGCACTGCCATCAAAAACTACTCTAGTCTTGGTTGTAACACTATCATTTCTTATACAGCTGTATGTGGCAAATAAAATCCAGTATGATCATCGTTACTAACTTTATGCATATGATTCAATAAAATATACTCATCTATAAATTTTGAGTACTCTAATCTAAATGTTGGATTCTTGTTTAACCTTTTATCCAAAGGATTAAACCTATTCAAAGCCATATTTCTTGAATCACCCAAATCCTTAATCCTATCATTAAAAGGTAATCTACCTACAAATCTACCATCTGTATCTCTACTAAATGTTTGTTGAAAATGCAATTCACAGGCCAACTCCTCTTTTGTAAGTTTTTGGGCCGAACCAATGTCTTCTAATTCCCAAAATTGTTTTAATTGCCTACTTAACATTTCATCAGTGACCAAATGACATCCAAATTCTTTAATCTTAGTTTCACCATAAATCTTACCCGAAATAACATATCCCAATTGTGTATTTTGAAGGATAGGTAATTCATTACCCAGTTTGATTTGACCTGCGCATAACAAGTCCATAAAAATCTCTGCACCCAATAACATATCTATTTCATTTGGCTTTTCAAAACCAGGATCTGCAAGAATAATTCCAGAAGGTATCTTTAATTTTAACTTATTTACTTTAATACATGGTAAATTTCCCGTAATTTTTGGTAGTACATAAAAGTTTAAATTTTCTTTATAGGAGCTTACTCTTGATTCAATTTTAAAAATTACAGATTTATTAACAAGTGAAATACCTCCAGAAATTCCCTTTACTTGAATATTTTCTGTTTTTATTGGAATTCCCAAAGAATCACACATCTTACTTGTTATTAAATTTGACATAGATCCAGAATCAAGTAATGCTCTGCATTTAACAGCATTTCCTGAACTATTATAAACATCTAAAATAGCTGTGGCTAACAAAACTTGTTCTACTTTTTCTGTATCTGAATAATTTACCACTGTATATGAGTCTTTCTCTTTCTCATCTGAATGCTTATTTGATTCCTGAACATTCTTCACTTGTTCTTCATGTTATAAAGTATTATGCCTCCTAAAACATTTTTTGCAGGTCCTTTGAAAGCATTTCATGCTTTATGACCTTCACCTAAACAGTTATAACAAACACCTAATTTTGGAATTATTTGAATTCTTTCTTTGACTGACAAAGCTAAAAACTTCTTGCATGCAAATAGCCTATGTGATTCTTTACACATTGGACATGTGTTGGTGTGTATTACCACAAATTATTTCTTATCCACTATTCTTGATACTTTCTTCCTATAAGTGCTACTAACCATCATTTTTGTGTAAAACTTCTAATAGTTGGCATTTGTCTCTAATAAAATCTTTAAATACCGTATATTTTAAAAGCTCCTTGTTAGATGCCTGCTTTACTTGCCATTCTCTTAATGTAATATAATCCAACTTAGATGAAAGTAATGGAATGAGTAAAGTATCCCATTTGTCGACAGGCTCCCCTAGTGAAATTAGGGCTCTTAAATTATTTTCAACTGCATCACAAAATGCCCTTAATTGTGTATAATTTTCTTTTTGAATAATAGGAAGATCATACAGTGCCTTGACATGGCATTGGATTTTAATTTTTTTATTTTCATATCTTTCTAGAAGAAGGTCTAGTGCAACTTTATAATTAGTTTCTGATAACTCCAAGTTTCCAATAACTTGCAGTGCATTACCTCGTAAACTTGATTTTAAGTAATGCATTTTCTGAATATCACCCAATGAATTATTTTTGTTTATAATAGAATTGAAAATATCATAAAAACTTTGCCAATTTTCATAGTTACCTTCAAAAACAGGTAATGTGATTGGTGGCAATGTTATTTTTGAAGACTGGTCAAAACTTGGGACTCTAATACTCGGAATTTGTATAATACCAGACGTTGGTGTTGTATTATAAGTATTTTTCCTTAAAATACAATCTGCTCGACTAATTCCGTTTGGCTCTAAAGTTGTTTTATTGTTGATTTTTCTTCTTTATTTATTTTTAAAAGTATTTTTTTCCCAATAAATTTTGATTGAAATATAATGATATGGGTGGGTATCAATCTTTTAAGAAAAAAATATGTGATTTAATGGTACTACGGTAACAGTACCGTAATAAGCAAGGTTGCCTTATAAACCCCTATCCGGAAATTTGCCGTTTGGGCTCCAGGAATAAAAAAAGAAAAATAGAAAATTTTATAATTTTTTTGATACAGCTTACAAAAATTGCTCAAAATGTCTTCCACGTCCTTCAATATATGTGTATACACTACTTTTTTTGGTGCTTGGGGTAGTTTAACTCTCTTTGTGGGGGTGGATGTTCATCAAATCCAAGGATGATACCCCTTTACGTGTTTTTTAACTTTCATATTACAGAAAAATGTGTTTTCTAAATAATTGGATTTGATAAAAATCCACCCACACAAAGAGGGTTAAACTACCCTTAAGTATCAAAAAAAGTAGTATATATATTGTCAAGATCTAGATAATTCTCCAAAAAATAATAAATTAAATTATTATTTTTTAAATTATGCTTACAATAATAATCTACTTATTTGTCCTAAATTAATTATTGCAAGTTATAAATTTAAGTAGATTATTTATAATAGTCTCACGAAATGTTAAATTGTTTATAAACATCACTCGAAACGGTGCCAAATTATTTGAAACAATTGCTTAATCTGCACTACACAGGTAAATCGATTATGATTTATAAGCATGATTGTTATTATAAACAAATGTTGTATAATAAGCATTTAACAGTATAAAACTCTTCTCCGGATGTATGGGGATAATCATTAAGTTACGAGTAACCTTACCGAACGTTTCGTGAGGCTAACGATGATCACCTCAGCAATCCTGCTTGTTTTGTGGTAAGCCCTTTTAAGTAATGTCCTGAAATTGTATTTCTGAGCTTTATTCATTTAAACCTAAGTTCGCTTAGGTTATCCTTTTCCCTATCATGTCACGAATAAACCCCCATTCGTGACATGGTAGAAGTGTACCACTACGATGCCGAGTTGCGTCAGCACAGGCAATTTTAGTACCTAGCCAAGCGAGTAAAACAACCACTACCCCCTACCTATCCCACATTCATGACTAGATGTTGTGCCTAAAATATGATTTCTATCCTATTCCTAAGTTATGTCAGGGCCTTCCCAAAATACCAGACTACGCATAAAAAGTGTTAAAGCTGCAGGTGTTACGTTTATACCAGCTCATTCAAGTACCGTAATCACCGCCAGACCCAATGAGACAGATGAGGTCAGCCTGATCTCGGAAGAGCCCGAGGTAGAGAGGATTGTCGAGAGAGAAGAAATGCAGCCAGTTAGAACCACACAGGAGGAACCAGAGGAAAACGCAGCAACCATGCCTAAAGGAAATACCACAATCGCTGAAGCCCTGCAGGAAGAAAGAAGATCTGCAACCCCTAAGTTCGTCGCCCCGGAAGCATTCGACCCCCGCAGTTCAAACCCAAAAAGCTTCATTAGGACCTATGAAAAATGTGCCATGTTGAACGGATGGACAGATGTCCTTAAAATTTTATATTTTGGTGCTTATCTAATAGGAGCAGCGGAGAGTTGGTATGATAACTATGCAAACGAAAAGCCAGCAGCCACATGGGAAGCAATAGTAAAAGATTTTGTCAAAGAATTCGGCGGCGAACAGGTAACAAGGAAACTAAAATTTAGATTGTGTTCCAGGAAACAGGGTGCACAGGAAGATATTAAAACATATTACTTTGACCTCCTAAATATGGCTTTAGAGGCCGATCCAGACATGAGCGACAACGCCTTTAGAGAAATCTTTGAAAATGGACTTCACATGGCATACCTAGAGCCCTATTGCATGTTGAGTACAACAGGAATGAGCAAAGAGGACATCAAACAAAGTGTATTCCGGCTAAGCGATATGAAAGACAGGACAATGGTAGCAACAATGGCACAACAAATTCAAAATACATCAATTAGGCCGGAAACAGGTAATCAAAATTACAGGCCAAGGTTCAGGCAGAGGGACGATAGACAAACGTACTACCCTAGACGAGAGCCGCCAAGAGACAACAGGGAGTGCTACAACTGCGGAATAAGGGGCCATATAACGAGAGTCTGCCGCAAAGGTCGTAGAACCGAAAACCGAGACAGCAGATATGAAAGCAGAGACACTAGACGGGAGTACCCAAACGATGGAAGACGACACTAAAGAAGTGCCCTGATGTCGTCCTACATAGTCAGATGGCTAAGGGACCTAATAATATATTGACAATTTCAGGACAAATAGGTAACATTAAGAATTTAGAAATAGTTATAGATACACGGTCAACTAGAAATATAGTTAATAAGAAATATGCAGGAAAAATAAGCTGGAGCAAAAGAGCCCCAAAATTACAGGCCGTTGGAGGTCATACCATAAGGACAATAGGAGAAACCTACATTGATGTTAGAATAAGTGGAAAAAGTACTAGAATTAAGGCATTAGTTATAGAAAATTTACCATACCCTTTATTATTAGGCACCGAGTTCCTGAGGGATAGTAAGGCTGTTATAGATTATGGAAAGGAGGAAATAAGGTACACAGAATATGGAGAAAATGTCAAAGTGGACTTTAATGGAAAAATCTCAGAATCAGGAAAAATCTGGAATCTCGGAAAAAGCTCAACACCCGGAAATCCCCCAGGACCACATCGTGGTATTACCAAATAGTAAAGTAGTTATAGATGAAGATTACGTATTAAAACCAAATGTAGAAATTAAGGCAAAAATAAGACCGGTGCCAAGGGAAATGGAAAACCACGTATTTATGGTAGATGAAAAATACTGTGTTTCCCGAGGGATATTATGCTCAGAAGGACCGAAGGAAGAAAAGGAAGGTATGTTCATAAAATTATATACTAAGAAACATGGTCCCGTAAAATTATTTAAAGGCACTACTATTGGAGAATTGGAACAAGAGGAAACTCCAAAATATGCCCTTATGGCCGATTTACAAACTTTAAAAACGAAACTAAAGATAACTAAGGAAGATCACAAGATCAGCAAAGAGCTGAGTAGGGATCAGAAAGCGAAACTTGAGAAACTTCTGGAAGAATTCGAGGACGTATTTGCAAAGGACCTAGCCGACCTTGGAAAAACTACCCTAGTCGAGCATACGATAGAACTGGAAGACTACAACCCTGTCAAACTAAGGGCGCATAGGGTATCACCCACAGAAAGGAAAATTATAGAAGACCAAATCAAAGAAATGCTGGAAAACAAAATCATCAGGCCAAGTCAAACTCCCTGGTGTTTCCCGATCGTCCTGACAAGAAAGAAGGATGGAGCCTACAGATTCTGTGTAGATTACAGGCGCCTAAACGACATCACCAAGAAATCTAGGTACCCCCTACCAAATATAGAAGATATTCTAACGTACCTCGGAAAATCTAAATATTTTACCACATTGGACCTTTTTAGTGGATACTGGCAAGTAGGCATTAAAGAAGAACACAAACAGTTCACAGCGTTTGTAGCGCAAGGACAAGGAATTTAATGTCCTCCCCTTTGGATTGTGCAACGGGCCTTCTCAATTTCAGTCTCTGGTTACAGGGTATTCGAAGGGATGAAGTGGAAGGACATGCTATGCTACCTTGACGACATAGTAGTTTTTTCCGAAACCTTTGAGGAACACATAGAAAAATTACGGCGGGTTCTAGAAAGACTTAGAAAAGCCGGATTGACACTAAAGCCCAGCAAATGTTTATATGCTAAGGACGAAGTTAAGCTATTGGGAACATCGTTGGAAAAAATGGAATAGGACCAGATGAACAGAAACTGACAGCTATAAAAGAATTTCCGAGGCCAAATAACGTAACCGATATCCAAAGTTTCTTAGGGCTATGCAATTACTATAGAAAATTTATAAAAAACTTTTCGATTTTAGCAAAACCATTACACGAAGCTACCAAAAAAGAACCTGGATTCTTCTGGAATGAAGAACAAGAGGACACATTCCAGCTGTTAAAAGAAAAACTAATTACAGCACCGGTACTACAACACTTTAACCCGGACAAAGGCTGTGAACTCCATATCGATGCTTGCAAATATGGAATCGGCGCAGTGATCCTACAATAAGGGGATGATGGGAAAAAACATCCCATAGCTTACGTAGGTCGAAAAACAACGAAGAACGAAGCTAACTATACAATTTCGGAACTAGAAGCACTTACGCTAGTATGGTGCTTGAAGCACATGAGACACTTACTCCATGGAAGGCCCCTAAGAATAATCACGGATCATCACGCCCTTTGCTGGATGAAATCACTGAAACAAGCTACAGGAAGACTAGCAAGATGGTCAATCGTCTTATCCGAGCATGAATACGAGATATTCCATCTGAATGGATCAGCCCATAGGGACGCCGACTGCCTTTCCAGGAATCCCGTCCTAGAAGGGACATACGAAGACGAAGTAGAAGCTGATGAAATACCCACCTACCTTATAACAGAGGAAAATATGTCAATGCTACAGAGAAACGACCCCAGCCTAAGAGACCTAATAAACGCTATTGAAAACCCAGCAGACGAAAATTTATCCATTGGTATGAAAAAACGGGCCAAAAATTTTGTATTGCAGGATAACATTCTATACAAGAAAAACGCTAACCTAAGCGGTCAGGAGAAACTACTAGCTATTCCTAGATCCAAAATTGGGGAAATTCTATACGCACATCACTGCGAACCCCTAGCAGGACATTTGGGCATAACAAAAACACTATATAGGATAAAGAATAGATACTACTGGGAAGGACAACAAAAGGACGTGGAACGTTTTGTAAAAGGATGCACTACCTGTCAAGCGAGAAAAGCAGCCAAAAACCAAAAGCCTGTAGGACCACTACAGCCAATTCCTGTAGGACTACTATTCGACAAAATAGGCATTGACATTCTAGGACCATTCAAGAAAAGCGAAAGCGGAAACAGAGTATTCGTAGTAGCCACAGACTACGCAACTAGATAGGCCGAGACCGAAGCACTACCTGACGGAAAATGCGAATCTGTTGCAAAATTCATTTTAGAAAAGATAATGACAAGGCATGGTGCACCAAGAGAAATCTCAAGTGATAGAGGAAAAGTTTTCCAGTCAAAAATGGTAACCGAACTCCTAAAGATTATGGGCACGAATAGCAGGTTCACGACCTCGTACAACCCAAAGGCTAATGGTCTAACAGAGAGAGCCAATAAAACTGGGACTGGGACCAATATTTGCCGCATGTAACATTCGCATATAACACAGCTCGGCAAGATACAACCAAAATATCACCGTTTATGCTGGTTTACGCACGTGATCCAATATTACCCACAGAAGCGAACCTGATGCAGCACACAGAAGATAGCACAGTTACAGCAATACGGGAAAAGGCACTTGTAATCCGAGCCCTAGCCGTTGACGCAATAGAAGAACGCCAGAAGTACGATAAACAAAGATTTGACTCTAGCCATCGAAACTTGGAATTCACAGTGGGGCAACAGGTGAAAATGTACACCCCTACGCGAAAAGTCGGACGAAGTGAAAAACTTTTGCTAAGGTGGTACGGACCTTTTTACATTACCAAAAAACTGAGTGACGTGAACTACGAAATACGAATGGGTGAAAGTGAAAAGTCCAAAAAAGACATTGTGCATGTAAGCAGATTACTTCCCTACAACGATCCATGGACACCAACCCCTTTGCCAGTAGAAGATGAGGATAGTTAAAATTAAATGTAGAACTGTGTATAAGTGTTAGTGACAAACAATAAACACAATTTAAAAGACGCTGACTAGTAAAAAAATAAAATAAAGTTTGATAAGCATAGAAATAAGTTTTGAGCACAATAGTTAAATATTTTTTGTTAGGACCCTAAGTATCACAAACGGATTGGTGCAAATTTCGGCAGGTGCATTTTGGAAAACAATAGCGGACACAATTATGTACGAAGGGACCATCCCCATTAATTACAAAAAAAAATGGATAAAAGAAGAGAAAAGGGCCAACGTAGAGTAGAATTGGAACTAGAAAGCGTAGAGCAGACGAAAAAAAAATTTCTTACCCCTCCACATCCGCAAGAAGAAAAAGAAGAAGAAGAAGAAGAAGAAGAAGAAGAAGAAGGTGATGAGAAGTAGTAGAGTAATGTGTGCCAGTGACGTTGGTTGGGCATCTCGGACGTCATACAAAAGGGCACACAGGTCAGCCATAGCTGCAGCGCAACAGGAGAAAAGTTAGTTTTTCGAAGTCCTTGGATAGGTCAAGAATCAATCTCAAGAGATGTCGAATCACTATACGAAGCAACCTCCTAGCAACTATTGGAAAAGACCAGATCCCGGAAAATTATAGGAAAATTATAGGAAATGAAATTATAAGAAGTTAGAGTTCAAAGAATTTTAAGAAGCTGCAGAAGTGGATCAGATGCC
>CAUEHQ010000202.1:0-36107 GCA_958510825.1 Brachypterus glaber | reverse complement strand
TTTGATCCGCTTCACCCCAGATTACGGTATTTCAAAAGTAAATTAATTCATTCATTTTCGTTTGAAAAATAATTTAATATAGTAAGCTTTACTTTAGGTGGCAAAATCACATTTCTCAATCTCATTTTCAAACAGATAAAGATAAATACAAAATTTTATTTAAATATAAAATGGAATAAACTGAAAAGATATTAAATATTTACAATTGTAGCGAAGGCGCATTGCAAATTGTACAACGAGAGCAAATATTGTTATAAAAAGCTTTTTACGATTAAAGCTCCATAACTCACCTGGACTGAACATATCTCCAGTGTACGCAAAAGAGCAAATTCAAAACTTTATGTTCTATCTAAAGCCTTTAAAAATGTCAGCTCTGAAACATTCATGAAACTATATAAAATACATGTAAGACCCATAGTAAAGTTAATTTTTTTAAGGTATAGTTATTTTAAACCTTCCCGATTGTAAACAATCTCGAAATTACCATAGCAACGTAAGATACGCATGCGTCGTAAGCGAAATGACTAGGCCCAATTTACACAACCGTAAAACGTTGACGTGCCATTAACGAGAACAAAACAATGGTTTATTCCTCTATATTATTGGAATAAACGCGATTTTATAAGCAAATTTTGTTTCTACAGAAATACAAAAGTGTTCTTAGCAACAGCTTTATCAATTCTCTTTTTTTACATCAAAACATCAAAAAAACAAAGTAAGTAAACAAAAATTATAAATTTTGGTTATGTTGACATTCAAAACAAGCCACATGCTTCAGTGTAAATCGGACTTTGTGGAGTATTTATCGGCAAATTTAAAATAACTATACCTTCAAAAATAAACTTCTTTTTTAGATTATGGCATCCTGATCTCGTAAGAGATTCATCAAATTTGGAAAATGTTCAAAGAAAGGCATCCAGAAAAATGTTGGGTAGAAATCGTCCCAGTTATGAGGATCGTCTTCGTGTAGCCAATACACAAAGTTTTGCTGACAGAAAAAGAAAAGTTACCTTATTTTTACATATCACGCTCTACACAACCACTTCTCAGCAAACACAAATGATATGTTTATTCTAAACGACGATACCAGACTAAGAGGACACGAGCTAAAATTAAAGAAGCAAACCTTTAGAACAAGAGGACGACAGAATTACCTGGTCAAGTGTGTTTTTGATGAGGACAACCTCCCTGCCCGAGCCGTCCTAGCACCTAGCGTTAACTCATTTAAAAACAATTATAACGAAATTATGCATAATTAACCTTTCTTTGTTCGCTATTATTTACTTTTCTCTTTTTATTTATTTTACTCTTTTTATTATCTCTTTATTTTTCTATTATCTTATTTTGCAATTATGATTTTTTACTTTTGTATGTTCTTTACAACTAATAGTTTCTTTTGTATAAGTTTTCTTTAAAACTGTATTTTTTTGGGCATAATAGAATTTTCTTTGCCCTTTACTTTTGTTTATTATAATAATAATAACTAAGCTTTAACTTAATTATTTCAGTGAATTCTTAGTTGACCCAATCCGCGCAGATTCAGGCCCTATAGGAACGGATTTGCCTGAAATTTGGGATACTTGGCCTATTAATCACGGGTCTGTAAAATTCAAACGACCGTGGATAAAGTATAGAATTCTACTCGCGTATAATAGCTATTAATCATTCGGCAGATTAGGTCACTCGCCTTTCGGCTCGTGTCCCAAAATTCACCCTCATTAATTAATAGCAATTATTATACGCTCATTGAATACAATACTATTTTTCACTACTAGCACTATTTAACTATTTTTATTCAAATAATAAAATAAATTATTAACAGAAATGATATTTCTTGAAATTTTCATAAAAATTAATGACATTTGCTCAAATAAATACTTTGAACTGACGTTTAAACATTTAGTTTTTTGTTTAATTGTTTTCATAATATTTAGCTAATTATTGATTGTATTAATTGGTAATAATTATAATTAATTATATTTAATATATAAAAAGTTATTTAAAGCTATTTTCTTGGGTTTAATTAGTAAAAATTGCACAAAGAACTGAACATATAAAGTGACAGAAATGAATTGTTTATAAAATTTACTCCTACTAGGAGAGAAAAAATTATTATTGCTATAGGTAAAGAAAATTGATTTCACTGTCTGAAAACATGATAAATAATGGTATGTTCTAAAGCTAGTAGTGAAGAAAAACATTTATGTGACTACTTGTTTTTTGCAGATTCTAAAATGTAAATAGAAATAAATGTTGTAACTTTTTCATAGCTTTCCCATGTTAATCTGTTGAATTAGAGGAAAGTAAAAAAGATAAATTACTCTTTTTTTAAGTTAGTTTTTTTGTTAAAATATGTAACACTATGGGATTTTTCCATAACATATTAACCATGCGTATACATATATGTATATCTAGTTTCCAAGCTTAAACAAGTTTAAAAGTTTATAAGTCTCATATATGACCGAGATTTTTATAATAAGTTTTTTATTATATTAAGCTCGATAATAAAGCTCTGTCTGAATTTTTTCAGTATAATTCTCTCGGTTCGGTGTTCTCATCTCAGGCAGCATCTTTTTTCAGTCCGCACAGGCGCAGTTGCCGCGTATGGCCTGAAATATCTGCAACATTTCAGTTCCACAAAATCATCAATACGGGCATTACTGAAAGGGGAAGTTTTGCAAAATTTTATATCGTAAAATGTAAAACCTTTTTTAACTAAAACTG
Source organism: Brachypterus glaber (assembly GCA_958510825.1). NCBI lineage: Eukaryota > Metazoa > Arthropoda > Insecta > Coleoptera > Kateretidae > Brachypterus > Brachypterus glaber. The sequence goes on along the minus strand of CAUEHQ010000202.1, from coordinate 33,383 downwards.
AACTAATTAATTAAATAATTAATCGTAAATCCGCGTAAATTGTTTTGGTGCTAATTTAATAAAAATATAAAATAATTATTAATAAGAATAAGTTATAAGTAAAACAAATCTGAATATAAACTATGGAGTTAATTACTGAGGAATTATAATACATGTAATATATTTTGGTGAGCTTTTAATATTAATTTTTTTTATTTTCTAAATATATTAAGTTTAAGCTTTTACATATGTAATATTAATAATAAACATGATACAATGTATCTTATTGTTTAAACAAACGTATGTGATGTGATTAAACTAATGTATATACTCGGTATAACATATATTATACCGGGTGTCCAGATTTATCAAGATGTTTTATACAGGAATGGAACTTATGCTATATTTTAATGAAGAAAATTGTTTTATCCTCAACAGAAGCAGAATAAAATATTTTTACATATACTGGGTTAACAATAATTTAGTTCTTTTTAATATAATTACCCGTATTTATTTTTATATAGATTTTTAGAAGACAAACATTTTCAAAAATTTTAAAAATATAATCTTGACTCTTTAGGTACTTTGTTTATTATTTGTTCATAAATATGATAGTTAACATATGTTATGTCAGTCAGTCAGCCAGTCATTGACACTAAACACTAAGGATTTGACCAATGAAATGTTAGATTTTTTTGACACATTTCACTTTATTTATTTATTTAGTGTTAATTACTGAATAAACTAACCTCTATAGAGGATATTTCAACTAAATTAACTTTAATTTTTAAACATAGTCTTGTTTTTTTTTATATTGAACACTACTATGTTTTATACACAGGGATATTCTTTTAAATGGTACATCCACCCTAACTTTTGAACGGGATGAGATATAAACTTTATATTTGGAATATGCATATCACACAACAAAAGCTATAATTTGTCAAATTTTTCAATTTTTTATTCAGCCAGGGGGCAGTGGTGGACAATATTTTAAATGACACCCTAGGTCTTGTGATACGTCATTTTAAAGAGGCTAAAATTCTCTATTTGACCATGTAACTATTTATTTTTTATTCTTCTTTTTAAAGATTTTTTTTTCTTCAAAACTGATGAAATTTTCAGTATTTTTGGAAAATTAATTTCGGAAATTTTGCGCAAAAACCTCCAAATAGTTAATACATAGTGTATTATCATTTTAAGACTAATTATTTATTATTTTCGTATGAAATTTTTAATATTTTTGCACAAAATATTAAAAATTTGAATAATTTTGAAGAAAAAAAATCTTCAAAAAAATTATTAACAAAATTAATAGTTACACAGTTAAATAGAGAATTTTAAGCTCTTTAAAATGAGCTATCACAAGACCTAGGGTGCCATTTAAAATAATGTTCCCCGTTGCCCCCCTGGCGCCACCTTATCGAATAAAAAAATGGAAAAATGGATAATTTTTATTGTATGATTGAAATATTCCAAATTTAAAGTTTATCTTGTTTCGTTCAAAAGTTACGGGGGGTGTACCATTTACCCTGTATAGATGTAATCAAAACACTAAGCTAATTTAAAAATTAAACCGCACGAAAAAGAAACGATTCAATTTTTTTTAAGCTATTTATTTGGCAATTTGTCATGGATAGATAGGTTATAAGACAGTAAAAGGAAATATATTTTGAAATTTGAAATTAAATATATTTAAATATATAAATGGATAATTTTTATTGTGTAATTTAAATATTCCAAATTTAAAGTTTATCTCATTTCTTTCAAAGGTTACGGGGGGTGTACTATTTAACCTGTATAGATATTATTTTCTACACTAAAAAAAGTAAAATTAAAAAATTTAGTACTGTAGGTTAGTTTATTCAATCATTAGCACTAAACTATAAATTATAATTAGGACTAACTTTATAATTAGTTAAATAGTTAAATTGGAAAATTTAAATTGAAGCACAAAATATATTCTAGAAAAAAAAATAGAATAAGACAATTAAAAAGTCCATAAAAGACGTCCGCAAAAAATCCGGAATTTCAGACACCCCCCCCCTGCTTTTCCGATTTTGTCCGATTTCCAGACGCCCCCCCTTCTAAAACCCTCCAAAACGCAGTAGGGTACCCCCCTTTTTTCAGATTTTCACTTTTTTTATCATTATATAATTTGGAAAAGTGGACCACCCCCCTCCTTATCCGCTTCTTTCCGATTTTGGTAACCCCCCCGGCCCCCCAACTGCGGACGTCTTTTATAGACGGTCCCTAAGTAAAAATATTAATTATCAAAAATATCTTTAGATAAATTTCTCGTTTAGCGCACAAAACAAAATAGCTTTAAAATTAACTAGACAATAAAGAAAATAAAAATAATAAAGGACCCCGCACCAAATACCTAGGAAATTTGTTGTCGACAGAATCATTCTGAATAAAAGTTGTCATGCACATAAAATCGCTAAGTGCCTTTATTTAAAAAATACAGACACAGAGACAGACAGACGATTTTTTTTTACTGGTTTCGGCTCAGGACGGTTTAAAACGTCGATAAAGATGAAATAACGTGGTCAAAGATTTTGACTTATTTGGCGAAGATTTCAAGACACTCTTAGTAGTACTAAGTACCAATGCAATTAGGTATAAATAAGAATTAATACATAAGTATACATATGTAAACAGCATTTTACATATATATCTACTTCGAATAAACCAATACATAAGTTCATTTCGGTAAAAAATACGTAAAATCGCGATTTTAAAATTTCGATTTTCGGAGCTACCACCTGCTGTATTGTTTAAATAAAGGCACTTAGTGATTTTATGTACATGACAACTTTTATTCAGAATGACCTAAAGATTCTATTCCTAGATTTTGGAAAAATTCTGTCGACAACAAATTTCCTAGGTATTTGGTACGGGGTCCTTTAGATAGTTTAAAAATTAGTAAACTGACGTCGCCCCTTGATTAATTACTTCTTATTTAATAATTTATTTTAATTTTTAATATATTTACGTATAAATAAAAGCATAACGTGTAATGTTAAACTATAATTTAATTAAATCAAATTTTATTTTCTCGGTGATTGATAACCAATTACATAAGTAATCGAGATTTTTGAATAATGGTTAGTTTCATGGTTACTTTTTCTTTTATATTATAACTTAGGTAATAATTTATTCAAATCCAAAATAATTTTACCAAATTTTGATTTGTTATTCTTATGATATTTCATAATGTTCATACATTAAAAATTAAAATTAATGCATTAGTTAGGAGATATTTAAGTTAATAAGAAGTTATTGTAGGGTAATGATAATAGTTATTTATGGTACTAGTGGGTAAAGTAAGATATTGCCCATGAGAAAATTAACCTGCGAGGCGTCAGCCAAGCAGGTTAATTTTCGAGAGGGCAATATCGGTTTACCCATGAGTGCCAAACAAGGTTTTATCCAATAAATAGCTTAGGAATTCATATTTTTATTAAAAATTTATAGACATTTACAAGACAATAATTTGACAAGTGACAGTTGAGTGGGTAAAATAAATAATTATCCACTCAATAAAGTAAAGCCACGCGGGGGTTATTATTGAGTTTATCTATTTAAAATAAAGCTGGTAATTGTCTCATTATCTGTATGTATTGGATAAAGTATTTTTATTCGATTGATTCTAAAAGCGTCACTTTTTGTTCATGTTTTTCGAACGAATAGTTATTTTTCTAACTAGTGTATTAAGTAGCATTTTATCTACGCAAAGAATATCACTTAATACTCGAGTTCAGAATTTAATTTTATCCAACACCTTTTATTTTTAAATAAAAATCTATAGTTTTGCGAAAAATTATGTCAAAAATATTAAGATTAAGTTTTCTTAATACTAAAATAATAGGTAGCCATGGCCTAAGTATGCCTATTAAAAATAAACAATTGCTAGTTTTACATTTCTTACAAACGTCAAAATGAACGCGGTGCGGTGATGACAGAATTTTTAATAAAAATAGTATTTTATTCAAAAACTAAAGAATAATTTGGGGTTTTCTTTAATTTTTATGGTTTAGTTAACGTGCTTCTATTTATAGAATAGTTATAATACTTAATTAATAGGGTATGTAACTAATTTTGGGTGAGATCAAAAGCTGTACGTAAAAGAGTGGGTGAAAAATATTTTAGTCACTAGTGGAAAAAAACTCACTTTTGACATTTAAAATAGTGCTTGAGCACAACACAAGTGTTTCTGTGAAGGTGTTGGATAAAAGTTTTTTTGGACCGCTAACTAAAGCTTGGTATTTTAAATTATTTTTATATGACCTTTTGGTCTTGAATCATTTCATATAAATAAAAATTTCTTCTTAATATAACCTCAAAACTAATGGTTAACCAGTTAATCTGGATTCATCCACTAAAATAAATTACAAACACAAAATTTCAATTGTAAAATCAATTTCAATATTTATAATATTTATATAACGGTTTCATAAGTGTTAACATATTCATAACAAACACATTTTAACACAAATTAATCAAAACACTAAGCTAATTTAAAAATGATACCGCCCGAAAAAGAAACGATTCAATTTTTTTTAGCTATTTGATTGGCTAGTAATTTGTCATGGATAACTAGATAGGTTATAAGACAGTAAAAGAAAATATTTTTTTCAATTTAAAATTAATATATTTTAATAATTTATTATAATTAGTAACAATCGAATAAATTTTTTTGGATAATACACAGGTGAAAGTCAACTTTTCTCACTTGTATTATAAATAACTATTGTGCCTAATTCTTTTATTTAGTCATGATATTTTGGAGCCGGATATTTTATTGCCGAAATAGTAAACCAAAAATAAGAACTAAAAGACAGGATTTTTAAAAATGTTTGTTTATGCGTAGACCTTAGGGCGGTTAAAAAAATAGATTTTTAGGACACTCCTAAATTTGTTCCAAATTGTCTAAAAATGATGTATAACAAATTTTAGGTTGATAGCTCGTTAACACGTGCCGGCCTAAAAAAGTTGCACGTAGGGTGTGAAGCCAAACGACCTGTCGAAAAAAATTGCGAAAAACAAAAAATGTTTAAAATTTATTTATTTTTAATGAAAAAAAAACTAAAAATTGAAACATATTAAAAAAAAAAATACGCATTTTTTCGATGGGACCTACCGCTTTTCTCATTTTTGACGTAAAATTAGCTGTCAAAGCAGTTTTTTTAATGTCGTTTTTTTTTATTGAAACAAATGCAAATGCTTGCAGCTACATAAAAGATTTTGAATTTGGTTTTATATTAATAAGTACACCTTAAAAAAAAGGATCTTGTAAAATGTATATTTCGCTTTTTTTAAATTCGCTAAAAATCTATTTTTTAAGGACCTTTTAGGTGTTACCTACACAATAATCAGTTGTAGTTAAAACGCGCTATTATTTGCAGACTTAAAGAAAAATAGATAAATACTAGATAGAATAATAATAAATTTTGGAATAAAATGATAGTAGGCCAATATGTTTTTTCAACGGGAAAAACGAAAAAAAGGAAAAATGATTAAAAATGTCTTCGACGGCTAGACGCTTGGTTTTGAATTGGAGATCGAAAAAACAGGACCAATCAGATTTAGGCGCATTAAATAACAGTAAATCCACAGTCCCCACCATTGGGGGCAACTTTGGCAATTTCGGGGGGGCACATGCCCCCTTTAACTACAAAAAGGGAACAGAAGCTCATGAGTTGGACGAAATTGCAATTGTTTCGAGCAACGCAGAAGCTTGTCACGTCAAGTACGGTCCACGGATACCAGGTACTTACCCTGCAAAGAAAATGTAATTTTACACATGTTACATGTAATTTTACGTGGATTATCGTGTAACTATTTCTAAAATACTATATGAAGAAATCATTGCATTCAAAATTTTACCAATTCAATTTTACCAATCAAATACGAAGTAAATTCTTAAACCCCCTAGCGTTTTCTTGACAAAAAAAATCACACGCGCAAGTACAGGGTGTCCCAACTCTATTTACCCAGCGATTTTCTCGAAAACTAAAAGAGATAATCAGGTTCTGCAAAAATCACCTTAAATGGGATAATATGATATCTATAAAAAGTATGATAGTCAAAAATAAAATCCACCCCTTAAACCTCCCTTCAAACCCCTACTTTTTTTTTAAATAACACTCCTAAATATTTTTGGTTGTTTTAGATAGAACTTAAGTTTGAAAATACAATGGTATATCATAGTTGCTATTTTTATAAAAAAAACTTATGAGTTCAAGATCTTGAACTTCTTAAGAATTGGTAAAAAACGTTTTGAAAACAAGCCTCGATTTCAACTATATTTGGCTACCATTTGTCTACATCTAGGAATAGATGGCGCACAAGTCTACATCAATTTAATGGCTATATTCCTTTTGCGAGTAAAGTCTAAAAAGAGGGCCAGCAGCCCGAGACTGTCAGTCTACCAAATTATTATTATTATTATTATTATTATTATTATTAGATGTTTATAAGAGTTGAGGTTTCCCTATATAAACTCAAAACATTACAATTTAAAAAATAAAATAAAATCAATATTAATTGCTAATAAAAATATCAAGTCCATTTTTAAAGCTGTTAATGGATGGTGCATTCACAACTTCAACTGGCAGCGAGTTCCAGGTGTAAAATACTCGGTTTGAGAGGAAGTGCTGACGGCATACAGTTCGATATCGTTCACGCTGAAGCTTTAAGTTGTGTCCCCTAAGGTTTGGATTTTGATTCATCAAAAAAATGTTGCGAAGATCCACAGAAAAGCCGTTTTGAAGAATTCGAAAAGTATTTATCAGACACCCTCGTTCAAGCCGGTCAAATTGTGTTGGAATGTTGAAAAGACGGCGACGCTCTTCATATGAAGGACGGTTCCGACCAAAGGGAAGGCGAGTTGCACTACGCTGCACACATTCTAACATATTAATGTCCCTAACTAGGACTGGAGACCATATTGCGGAACCAAATTCTAACTGCGGACGGATGTAAGTTTTGTACAGACATGCAGCTGTGGCAACTGAGGGTCTTTGAAAAACTTTTTTAAATAAGAATAATTTTCTCTTAGCTTGGTTGCAGATATTATTAATGTGCTCCGACCATGTTAAGTCGTGAGTAACAATAATGCCCAGATCGCTATGTTTTTTGACTTTTTTTAAAGGTGTACCATTTATTGTATAAATATATTGAGGATTATTTTTACCAACGTGTAGACAAACGCATTTAGATGTATTAAGTGGAATTAACCATTTTTTTACTCCAATCGAAAATAATATTTAAATCACATTGAATTTGGTTATGGTTGGTAAGTGGATTTCCAAAAATTTTTGAGTCATCTGCATACATAGACGTTATGCTTGATAAAAGTTTTGGTAAATCTGACGTGTACAGAATAAACAAAATCGGACCCAATACCGAGCCTTGCGGCACTCCACTTAAAACTGGTTTTAGCCCGCTGAAAGAATTGCCAACTTTAACTCTAAAATGTCGGTTTGTGAGAAATTTCTGTATCCATTTTAATAAAGCTCCACGTATTCCAAAATGCTTTAATTTTCGAAGAAGACGCTTATGGGGGACCTTGTCAAAAGCTTTCATGAAGTCCAGATATATGATATCGATGGGGCAGCCATTTTCGATAGCAGTTGTCCATTCGTGAAGGCATTGAAGCAGGTTTGTAGTTACTGATCTTCCTGGCAGAAATCCATGTTGCTGATCAGGTACAATATTATTTTCTAGCAAGAAAGAAACTAGTGAGTCAGTGATGATTTTTTCCATTATTTTTATCTCTGCACATGTCAATCGTACAAATCACTCTGTACGATGATTAGAAAATAGATTGATGGAATAATAAATTTATAGATATTGTTGTCTTATTTATTTTGCAGAAACCGATTACCTCTTCTAGTTTTCGGGAAAATCTCTGCCAAATATAGTTGAAATTAGGGGTGGTTCTTAAATGTTTTTTACCACTTCTCAACTTAAAAATAGCAAGTATATAATATCGTTGTATTTGAAAGCTTAATGTCTTTCCAAAACAACTCAAAATAGCTCTAGGTGAAATTAAAATAAATAAAGTTAGGGGTAACTTAGGGAGAAGGGTTGAGGGGTAGATTTTATTTTTAGCTACTTTTTATATATATTTTTATCCCATTTAAGAGGGTTTTTGCAGAACTTGATTATCTCTTTTAGTTTTTGATGAAATCGCTGGGTAAATAGAGTTAGGACACCCTGTATATAAAAATGCATCATTTATTATAATTAATCCAAAAAAAATTACATAAAAACCTATGTGAAATTACATTTTTTTTGTATATGAGTTTATGATTTCCACGCGAAAAGGGATCCTAAAAAGATAAAAGTAATTTTTGCAGGACAGCAAAATAAAAAAGAATTTTTTTTTTCAAAAATATTTCGTTTTTCGCAAAAAAAATTAAAATTTCTTTCTTGAAGTTTAAAAAAAAAATTTTAATTTTTTTTATCAAAAAATTGTTTTTTTTATTTTTTGTATTTTTTTTATTTTTCGCAAAATTGTTTTTTTTTAGTTTTTTTTTAATGTTTTCAAGTATTTTTGAAAATGCAATATGCCATTTACTGTGAAGAGTATATAATGGAATGCGTAGCATTACATATCTTCACGGCTTGTTTTTATTTAAAATTATATCCGGATGAAAAGGTTTGCTTGCCGCCGGGGCAACGAAACCGTATTTACCCTCTCAGCGTGGAATATCCACATTTTGTAGATTTTTCGAAAGTAAGATATTTTCTCTTTTCTACAGGTACTATTTACGTCAATTCCAATGATCATCCTAAAACCAGCACAGAAAATATAAATAAAGTTTTAAAGAGCGTTTCAAGGCAAAGTTTATTAGGTAATTAACATATTTTTTGATTCCTTTGCAACTTTTTTGGAAATTAGTTTATAATTGTTTTTGTCACTTTTTCGTAAAATTTTTAAATTCTTGTTATGGTAAAGTATCTATAAAAACTATTTTTTTATTTTTTTTGTATGCTGTAGTGAAGCTTATACTGTGAGCTTTTTAGGTTCTAGTTTAATTATAATCCTAATTTGCTCCTTTAACATGAATCCTGTTATAACTAATGAATTTGATCCAGTAAAAAATTCTTCTCAAAACACTACATAGAAAAAAAGGAAAAAAAAAGAGGGCGAATCTTCATTTAAAAACCCGTGGTCTTTATTAAAGAACATTGACTTTAGTTCAAAGAAATGCTAGCCTTGAAACAAGAGAATATTGCTTTGAACATATCAAAAGACTCGTGACCTTCGTCCAAGAAATCCTTTTTTTATTTTTTTATGTGTAGTGCTCATAACTTCAGGGATTGAAAATGAAACTTCAAAATCGAGTTCAAAATATTAAAAAAAAAGATTTTCAACATTTTGCGTTGCGTATGTAAAGTATGATCCCTTGACAAAATGAAAGATTGTAGAAAATTCAGAATTTTTATTTATATTTAGGACATTTGAAACCCCTAGAAGTATTTAAAGCTTTATATTTAAAGTAAACAGTTTTTAAATCTGCATAGACAGGGTGATCAATAACTGACATATCAAAATTTAAGAGGAGATTCTACATTTAAAAATATAAAAAAAAATCCTATAAAGGTTGGTCCGGAAATGAGCCCTAACGGAGCTACGGCCCTTTAAAACTGTAATAAAAATAAGGTTTTTAATTAATAACTCTGGTACCCTTTAAGCTAGAGCGACGAGCTTTTGCATGTATACTAGTATTAATAAGGGCAATAAGTTAGTTTTTTGAATTTATCCAGAGGCGTGCCTAGACGGATAAAATATGTGAGCCTTAACACATTTTTGCCCCAAACTTTTCTATTTGTAGCTTTTTTGGATTTTTTGTAAAAAATATAGATTTCTTGAGTAAAAATACATAAAAAATATATAGTGTAATAACCGTTAAAAAAAAATGCAATTAAGAGGAAGTAACATTTTGTGCCACCAAAAACGTTACTTTTAAAAAGACTATTACTTTAATATTAAATTTAGGTGTTTTGGTGAAGAATACTTTTTTGCTCAGTTTTAAATAAAGAATCACCCTGCAGCATTAAAAATTTATTGATGCTCTTATTTGTTCCCCATTCAATATGTCATCTTCGAAGGGCCGTAGCTCCCTAAGGGCTCATTCCCGGACCAACCTTTATGGAAACTTTTTTCATATTTTTGGATATATAATCACCTCCTAATGTTTGACATGGCAATTACTGATCACCCTGTAGATTGTTATAAAATATCTATACTTAGTAAGTTTTTGTATAAAAATTGGTTATAGAATATGGACTACCTACACAGGTTTAAAACGTGCATAGAATAATAAGTTTTCCAATTTGCCAGAATAAAATTCTGCATCAGTTAACTAACTATACGTACTCTGTATGCATGATATGCATACATAGGAAAAATCGGAAATATCTTTTAAAAAATGGTCGACGCTCAAAGAGGGTTTCGCACCTAGGTTTTTTTTATTTTATTTTTTTTTTTTCGTGACTATCTCCAATTATTCAAGTCTTAGCTTAAAAATGCATCCATTCATATGGGACATTTTTTGCAAAGAAAATTTGAATTTTCTTCTAGTTAATTTTTTTTTTAATACTATAATTAATAATGATAGTTATTAATTATTGTTTTATCCCCGTTTGATGAGCTTTACTTCTAAGTTTATTCCATGTTTATTTTCCATAATTTTTTCAGAATTTTATCTTTCAGTTTTTAAAATGAGATCTACCTATACAAAAAAAATAAACTTTTTTAAAAAGTCACTGTATTTTTATCTTTCAGTTTTTAAAATGAGAGGTACCTATACAAAAAAATAAACTTTTTTAAAGTCACTCCATTTTTTTTATACATTTTTAAGAAACAGCCTGTTCCAGAACTCGCGTACAGAAATTTGAGGGTATAATTAAAAAGGAAGCTATTTAATCTGACCAATCCTGTTGCTGATGTTAAATTATCTACAAATTAGTTTTTCCCTACTTATTAGTAACTATGGTTTGGACTTGCAATTGTTGACGCGTGCATTGTTTGAGACTTTCAACTTTAGAATCTTTTTAGGTTATTATATTTTGACAAAACCAACAGAGGCTATCAAATATTTTATTTTTATAGGGTCTGTAATATCCCGGCGCATGCGCATCGGATCGTGCGCATCCAAGCGCCGTCTTGACGGACAGATATCCGTTAGTCAGTATTCTAGTCACGTAGTGTCAAGTCGATATATATATGTATATTTGTATGTTTGTGTGTGGCCACCGTTGAGTTATAATAAATGTATTAAAGATACATGTTGAAGTTTCCTATACTAATCCATATTCTACTACCACTAACCACCAGTTATTACATGGCGACAGGATTAATTTGAAGCTACGCAGCAAGAAAAACGTAAGTCTTAAAATTTTTTCAATATGGCTTCCGGCGGCATTTCCCTTCAATTTGAAGAATTCAACCCAACAAATCAAGATTTTGTAATATATAGTGAACGTCTTCAACACTTTTTTAAAGCAAACAATATAAAAGGAGAATTACAAGTTCCCACATTATTAAGTTTAGTAGGAACAGCCACTTACAAACTCCTAAGAGATCTATGTTTCCCGGAAAAGCCCGCGGATAAGACATTTTTAGAATTAAATGAAATTTTAAGTCAACATTTTTGTAATAAAACCAGTGTTTGGAAACAGCGTCGTAAATTTATGGATCTGGTTCAGTTGGAAAACGAGACAGTTACCGAATTTTATACGAAATTATTACACGCAGCAAGCGAGTGTAAATTTGACAATCATTTATCGTATATTTTAAAACTGAGATTTTTAACTGGGCTAAAGAAAGATAGGGCGTATGAAAGACTTACGGACGAGGGCGAAAATAGTAGTTTAAAGGATTTATTAGAAATAGCTAGGAAACATGAACAAAAAGGTAATGACGAAGCAGAAGACATCAACTTTGTACGCAGACGCAACGGCACAGATGTGCGCAAATTTCAAAGCAGAAAGTTCAAAAACAGAGATGGAAGATCGAGAAGTCGGTCGAGACGACCAATCCAGAGCCAGCGAGATGAAAACCGAGCAGCGGAGAGCCGGCAACATGGCCAACGTGGCAGTACCACCACCATGACGTTGAGTAACTCTTGTTGTTGTTGCGGGAGAAGTCATCAGGGCGTTTGCAAATATAGGTTTGCAAAATGTAATGGATGTGGACAGAAAGGACATCTAAGACGAGTATGCAGGAAGAAAAATGTTAATTTCGTAGATGAAGAAAATTCAGGAAGAAGCGAGAATGAAACTGACTTGTGGTATGTCGATTGTGATGTTTTTAATGTAAACAAAGACCAGGTATGCAAAAACGATAATTTTAAAATTGATGTAAATATTTTGAATAAAGATTTTAATATGTTATGTGATACAGGGAGTTCTATATCTGCTTTACCCTTAGAAATTTATAAAAACAATTTCAAAAATTTTAAATTAAAATTTGATGATGTTACTTTTCGTACTTATAATAATGCTTATTTTAAACCAAATGGTTATTTTTCAGTTAATGTAAACTTTATGAATAAAAATAAAAATATCAAATTTTATGTTATAGATGGAGCCAGCGGTTGCATCTTGGGAAGGAATTTCTTGGAGTCTTTCGGGGTAAATCTGCAGATGGTGAACCAAATTTCGACACAGTCTAGGATAGAACGGATTATAGAAAATTTTCCCGAGGTTTTCACAGATAAACTAGGAAAATTTAAATTAGGACAAATCGATTTACATCTAAAGAAAGATGCGGTACCTGTGTTTCTTAAAAGTCGCAACGTTCCTTTGGCATATAAGAAGAAATTGGATGATGAATTAACACGTCTAGAAAAGGAAGGTATTATTGAAAAAACAGACACTTCGGACTGGGCCAGCCCTTTGGTAGTGGTTTTGAAAGAAAATCAATCTTTAAGGGTATGTACTGACTATAAATCTACTGTAAATAAACACCTAGCTGATATGCAATATCCGTTACCACGTCCGGAAGAAATTTTATTTAAATTAAGGGGAGGAAAAAGATTTACTATTTTGGATATGTCACAAGCATATTTACAATTTGAGGTAACTCCTGAAGCTAGTAAAATTTTAACTTGGGCGACACCGAAGGGGCTATTTTTTTGTAAAAGATTACCATTTGGGGTAAAAATAGCCAGTTTTGCATTTCAGAAGAAAATAGAGGGTTTACTTTCAGATTTAGATATGGTTGTTAATTTTCTAGATGATATCATCATAACGGGAAAAGATGAAATAGAGCACGAGAGTAATTTAAGAAAGGTTTTGGAAAAATTTTCAGCAGCTGGATTAACTTTAAATGTCCAAAAATGCAGGTTTATGCAGGCAGATTTAGAGGTGCTAGGACATAGATTAACAGAAGAAGGTGTAAAAAGGTCAGAAAAAAAGGTAGAAGCAATTTTGAAAGCGGAAAAACCAACAAATATTACCGAGGTAAGATCTTTATTAGGGATGATTAATTATTACTCAAACTCTATTCCGAGAGCCTCAGAACTTTTAAAACCAATTTATAATCTTTTAAAAAAAGAAAATGATAATAAAATCTCTTGGAATAAAGATTGTGAGGATGCATTTTTTAAAGTAAAGAAAATTCTAACTTCAGACAGCATTTTAGTTCATTTTAACCCAGACTTACCGGTTTACCTTTATTCCGATGCTAGTTTAAAAGGTATAAGTGGCATATTGGTTCACAAGATGCCTAACGGTCAAGAAAGACCTATTTCCTTTTGTAGTAGAACACTTTCGAAATCAGAAGAAAATTGGCCTCCAGTTCATTTAGAAGGTTTAGCAATTTACTATTCACTTAATAAATTTTATCAATTCTTGCATGGATTAAAATTTTTTATTAAAACTGATGCAAAAACTCTAGTTTCCCTATTTAAACATGATAGAAAAATGCCAGCTATGTATATAAACCGTTTACAGCGTTGGAATGTTTTTTTGAGTAATTTTAATTACGAAATAAGTCATGTTCCGGGTTCACAAAATTTAATTGCAGATTATCTTTCTAGAAAACCTATTAAAAAGTCAATTAAAAACGATAAAGGTGATTATTTAATGTTTACTGAAAAATGTGACGATTGGCCTTTAAATAACGAAGCAATGATAGAAGCAACCAAAAATGACAGAGAGCTAAGTGAGGTTATGAATTACGTCAAAACAAACAGATGGCCAGATAAGGTTAGAGAAGAATTAAAGAGTTATAAGGCAAGAAAAGATGAACTAACGATGGAAAAAGGCATATTATTATGGGGATACCGAGTAATAGTCCCGAAGAAGCTAAGAAAACAAGTATTGGAAGAATTACATGGACAGAACCATTTTGGGTGTAATAAAACAAAATACTTAGCGAGAGCGTATGTCTACTGGCCAAATATTGACGAATCTATAGAGAAAGAGTGCAAAAACTGTATATTTTGCCTAGAAAACAGTCACATGCCACCGAAAAACAAGTTAACTCCGTGGAAGTTAGAAACTAGACCATGGGCTAGATTGAATGCAGATTACTGTCAACTGGAAGGTAAAGATTATTTGGTGATGACAGACGCGTACACCAAATGGCCTGAAATAATACCTATGAGAGGTCTGACATCAATAGAACTGGAAGAAAAACTGAAGGAAATCTATGCAAGGTGGGGATTACCCAAGGAAATCATTTTCGATAACTCCACAACTTTCAAAGCAAGTAATATCCAAGAATTTCTGAGAAGAAATGGTGTTAAGGTATCATATTCACCACCTTATCATCAAGCCAGTAATGGAGGTAGCGAGAAAAGTGTCCAGACTTTTAAACGCAATATGAAAGCAAGATTGAGTGACCCAAGAAACAAAGGAAAAACAACAAACATGATTTTATCAGAATACCTGTTCTCGTACAGAATAACACCACATTGCAGTACAAAAAAGTCACCGAGTGAACTAATGTTGGACAGAAAACTACGAACAAGGTTGGATATGCTAAGAGAAAACCCAGAAAGTGAAAGAAAAGACGGAAAAGTTACGTCAAACTTGAGAAAAGAACAAGAAAGACAAAAGAAGTACCACAGAGGGGGAAATAGAAGTCTAGAAGTGGGAGAAAAAGTAATGGTAAGGGAATATAAAATAAACCAAACAAAAAAATGGGTAAAAGCCACAGTAACAGAGAAATTAGGAAATAGTGTATACAACTGTAGACTGGAAAATGGAAATATTTACAAAAGACATATAGACCAGATCATAAGAAGAGGTGAAAACCAAAATTTGACAGAAGGAGAAGTGAAACCTAAAATTTTTGAAGAAAATAAAGAAAACAACAGCATAACTAGGTATAAAACACTTTATATTTTTCCAGAACAATCTACTCCTGAAACTCCACCCCAAGACGACCCAGAAAACCACCAGGGGCTGGAACCCCCAGTGCCTACTGAAAATCACCAAGACACAGAAGGGCCTCCAACAGAACCATCCCGAAAGACCCCACTGGAGATTCCTACCCAGAATGCACTTAAGGCGAGCAAAAATATAACTGGGGTAAGCAATATAGCAAATAAAAATGACATAACTGTACCTGGCAGTTCAAAATTTGTAAATTTAAATGTAAAAAGTGACAATGTTTTAAATGAAGGTAAAAATGACCAAATTTCTAAAAGAAATATTAATATAGAAAAAACAATTAGTCCAGTAACCTTTCATGGTAAAACTTTTACCAGGACAGGACGGGAAATAATTAAACCTAAAAGATTCAAAGATTTTGTTGATAATTGTATAGACTAATTATTTTTTCTATAAAGTTTATTGTTGAGATAAATTGACATTTTTATAAAATTTATTTTAAAGTTAACTATTTTATTTTATATAAAGTTCAGATATTTTTTTTATTTTCAAGATTTTTTTTAATTTTCAAGATTTTTAAAGAAAAACAAAAAAAAATTCTTTTTTTCTCGTTTCTATGGAAAGAAAAACTAATTTGTATAACTTAATTTTACTGAAATAAAAACCAACTCACACTGAGTTACAAAAACAATTAATAAACTTGACTTTAAAATAAATAATATACCTATATTTTTTTTAAATAATTTTTTTTGATAGGAAAATAAAATACAAAATTTCATTAAATAATATTTATTTAAATATAACACACTAAAAATATCCTACCTGAAATAAACAATTTTATAACTCTAAGTTACAAAACTTAAAAACTAAATATTTAATTATTTTTTTATATAAATTACTAAAAACAAAAATAAAATTGTAAAAAGTTACGTAAGGTCACACAATACCTAGTGATGTTTTAAATTAAGCCATCACATCGGTGTAACATTACATAACAAAAGAAGGGGAGAGTAGGGATATAGGATACATATCAAATAAAACAAAAGGTAAATATTTAAATAATGTTTATTTGATCGAAAATATAAAAATGAAATTAGTTAACAATTGTTAGTACAATACTTACCTGTAAAATACCATACTTACTTGTTTGTTTACCATATTAGTAATGTTAGTGAAATGTTAATTTTTGAACTTACATTTAAGTTAAACATTTAAATAAAAGGGTATACAAACAATTAGTAGGGGGGTGTAATATCCCGGCGCATGCGCATCGGATCGTGCGCATCCAAGCGCCGTCTTGACGGACAGATATCCGTTAGTCAGTATTCTAGTCACGTAGTGTCAAGTCGATATATATATGTATATTTGTATGTTTGTGTGTGGCCACCGTTGAGTTATAATAAATGTATTAAAGATACATGTTGAAGTTTCCTATACTAATCCATATTCTACTACCACTAACCACCAGTTATTACAGGGTCACTCCATCCGGCGGTGGTTTTTTGACATTAATAAATATTTATGTCACATTAATCACCATATCAACCTACAGAATATGTACCTACAATAATTAAATTTTAAATATACCCTCAAATTTCTGTACGCGATCTTTCAAAATTTAATTTTTGTCTTTTTGGTAAAACCGCGGTTAAAACACAATATGTTGCTAAGGCAATCTACTTGTATGCCAAATTTTAAATTCTTAGGTTGTTCCTGAGATAAAAAGGTTATTACAGGCGGACAACCGAGCGATTCTATAAGGGTTCCGTTCTTCGTTTTTGAGGCAACCCTAAAAAACGTAAAATTCTAAAAAATAATTAAAAACAAAATTATAAAGATAAGTCAATTAAACCTGTTTTTAATTAGCGATGCTAGAAGCTTGCTGTCACTTTAAATCAGTATAAAGACGAAACAGACAGTAATCTCTACTTTTAATTTGATTGTTTAATTGCTTAGTTATTATACTCCTCGCAGATTTACAGGAGAGGAGTATTATACGTTTACTTGGTACCCAAAAAAAAAACAAAAAAAAGTCCAAAATTTTAATTATATTGAGCGAAAAACTAAGAAAAAACCCCATTTACAGGTACTTCCAAAAATCAATCCTAAGAGAACTATGGTCTCCTAAAAAGGCACCATTTTTTAAGAGCCGTAGTAGCTTTAAGACCAATTTTACGACCTACATGTATAGAAACTTATTTTCTCAGTTTTTGATGTAGAATCAATCAGTCATCATTGAAATTTTGGTTTTCAACATTTTAGTATTTAATTTTTAGTCCTCGAAACGTGAAATTGCACTTTTAAATAAATTTTTCTCGAAAACGGTTAATCTTACATTATTACAATAGGAGTACCGTTTTTGTGTATTTTGTCCTAAGAAATTACCCAAACCAATAATAAAATCACAAAAAAGTTACACAGAAAAAATTTGGGAAACTGATAAGGCCCCCTCTTTCGCACGCCCATAGTTAAGTACATGAAAATAACATACGCATACGAAGATGGGTTAGCTCCCATGCAAAACCTCGTCGCTCTATCTCAAAGGGTACCAGAGTTATTAATTAAAAACCTTATTTTTATTACAATTTTTAAGGGTCGTAACTCCCTTAGGGTTCGTTTCCGGACCTATGTTCCTATAGTGGTTTATCATGTTTTTTGATGTAGAATCATCTCCTTTCATATGTGACATAAGACATAAGAGTGCAAACCGTGTATGCAATTCTACAAAACTTCTAAATATGTCCGTTCGTCTGTCCCAACGAACTAATAATTCTTCTCTCTAGAATAGGCATTTCATTTGTAAAAACTGACAAAAACGTCGGCAACATAAACATTCGTCTGTCTTACTCGCACATCTTTGTTCTAACAGAGACCACAATACCAGTTACTGGTAATTGTTTTTGTTCAGGCCTGAATATACCCACTATTTGTTACAAACAAACCGAGATGTTGGTGATACTTTATTTTAAGGGTACGCGTATTCTAAAAAGAAGAGTTATTAGTTCGTTGGTCTGTCCATATGTCACGGTTTCTTGTCTGTACTCGAGAACGAATAATCTGATCGACTTCAAACTTTCAGGAAAAATCTATCTTGGTGCATTTCATGCACACGAACAATTTCCAAGAAAAAAGCTTTCGATATTCCAAAACAACATTATAAATAATTCCTGTTGAAAATTTCACGAAATTTCAGAAAATCCAAACCAGTAAATTTTATCGTTATCTGCGGCAAAATTTTTTGACAGTCATTATAATATACGTACGTTCCGGGTTTTCTGGATACAACGGTAAATTTTATTGAAAAAAACATATCCGAATATAAAAAAGCTTTATTGTATTTTCGCGCAGCTAAACTACGATGCGTACGGCTTGCAGGTTTCCCACGGATACTTGATTATTTTTTATCCAGGACAAATCCAGAACATTATACATATTTCTCCAGAGCCGGATTCACCCTTCTTGCGCCTTACGTTAGTTAGTTAGGTTCAATGTTTCAAACTTTTCGATTGAACTATTAACTATTTATTATTCCAAAAAGTGACGTCAAAAACAAAAAAGGTCATCAGATCAAATTTCTCAAACTTTTTGATTGAAAAATTACCAGTTTATTCAAAACTGGTACAGTACGATAGTCAAACTATAGTCTCTAGTGTAATTATACAGAGCGTGTCAAAAGTCGCGCCCCCCTTTAACTTTTAAATGGCTTAAGATATCAACTTGAAATATAAAACACGCAAATAACATAATAATTTTTTGGTATATATTTGATATGCCCCCTACACAATGGAGACAGGGAGGTAAGGGGTCACATTTTTTTTAATTGAAAGAGGGGTCGTGTGACACATAGTTTTAAAGATTATAAAATATTCTATTCGCCAATATATTTAAATATTTTTTAAATTTTTTTGAAGAAATTTTTGGGGGGTTTAAAATAGGGTTAAAAATGGGAATTTTTGTCAAATTTTCATTAAAAAAATTAAACAGTTTTTGAAAAATAGTATATTTCATATAAACAACTTTCACTTTCGGGTTTAGACCGTGTTAATGGATTTTCACTTTCCGACGTTTCGTCTCTTACTACTAGAGACATCTTCAGGGATTAATCTGAAACTAAGTTTCGAATCAACTTGTGTCACTATTTATGACGAGTTGTGGTTATTCACCCGTGACGACCTTTTTCCTATCAAAGACTTCCATATTGCAGGTAAGTGGTAACCAGTGTCCCGATTGATATTGTTAGGATGCTTGATGATTTCTATCGATTCCCGTATCTTCCTTGGCATTTTTCTGTTTTCTGTTAATATTTGTTTTGTTTCAGACAAAATGATTTTATGACCTGTTTCATGTACATGTTCGGCTACTGTACATGAAACAGGTCATAAAATCATTTTGTCTGAAACAAAACAAATATTAACAGAAAACAGAAAAATGCCAAGGAAGATACGGGAATCGATAGAAATCATCAAGCATCCTAACAATATCAATCGGGACACTGGTTACCACTTACCTGCAATATGGAAGTCTTTGATAGGAAAAAGGTCGTCACGGGTGAATAACCACAACTCGTCATAAATAGTGACACAAGTTGATTCGAAACTTAGTTTCAGATTAATCCCTGAAGATGTCTCTAGTAGTAAGAGACGAAACGTCGGAAAGTGAAAATCCATTAACACGGTCTAAACCCGAAAGTGAAAGTTGTTTATATCTTAATGGCCGTGAAAGCTTAAAATCTAAGTATATTTCATGACGCAAATACGTTAACTATTAAATTTTTTTGAAGAAATTTTTGGGGGGTTTAAAATAGGGTTAAAAATGGGAATTTTTGTCAAATTTTCATTAAAAAAATTAAACAGTTTTTGAAAAATAGTATATTTCATGACGCAAATACGTTAACTATTAAATTTTTTTGAAGAAATTTTTGGGGGGTTTAAAATAGGGTTAAAAATGGGAATTTTTGTCAAATTTTCATTAAAAAAATTAAACAGTTTTTGAAAAATAGTATATTTCATGACGCAAATACGTTAACTATATGTACTTTTAAAATAATTTTAAATAATATAAATAAAATTTCACGAAAATTTTTTTAAAAATCGATTTTTTTACCAAAAAAAAAATTAAAAAATGAAAACCTCAAAAAAAAAAAATGTTTAAACAATTAAAAAATACATAGTTGAATAGATTTTATGAGCTTTAAAATGATGTATAACACGACACCCATTTCCCTTTAAAAAAATGTCCCCCCTCGCCCACCTGTCTCCACTGTGCCCCCCAAGCATATCAAATATATATCAAAAAATTATTTGGGTTATTTTATTTGCGTGTTGCAAATTTCAAGTTGATATCGTAAGTGGTTCAAAAGTTAAAGGGGGGGGCGGACTTTTCACACGCTCTTTATTATTATCTACGTATTATATACATATACATATTATACGTAAATATTTTGCAATTTTGAATGTTTACTTCCTTTACTATTTTTTTGTTAGCTTTAAAAAAAAAATAGAAGAGAAAGTGGCGCATATGTAAATTTATTGCAAATTAATTAAGTCTAAGACGTAATAATAGGTACAGTGGTGGCATTAAATATCGAGACAAACAATTTTTCATAGATTATAGTGGGTCTTGTGTCATATTTTAGAAAACATCAAAATATGTGAAATGTTTGTTTATTTTTTGCTGTTATACGAGTAGTTTGTAAAAAAGTGTTTTTTATCTTTATTTTAATTTAAAATGAGTTTGCTTATCGTGGAAATTAAAGAGAAAAAATGCTCAGTCGTCCTTAGTATTAGGAGATATTTATGAGGTTTAATTTTACTGAAAACAGTTCAAGAAATATCAAACCGAAAAACGATCCTCGGTGGTTAGAATCTACAATGGATGGTGAAGAAATTTTTAATTATATAAGAAAAACCGAGAAAAACAAGGTGCAGTTGCCGTATACTAGGAATTTTTTTTTTGCTTACCTCAGTGAGGCTCTTCAGTAATAAACTCTTAAACTCCATTTGCAGTAGAAAATTTATAAAACCTTGTGAGTTTTAAGCTGTACTGAAGAGAAAAATGAATATTAAACACATATTCTTTACCCGTTTAGTACAATTTTGATCCAAAGAATATCAATTTTATTATTAATTAAATAATTACATTTGTGTAAAATTTAATGAATCAATAAATATTAATTTATTAATTTAATATTTTGTGACAGTAAACTTCAACTAAATAATTCATTTATGTCAAAACGTAGTTACCTAGTTTTTAATTTTTAAAATAATCCCATCCCAGCAAACACACCAGCAATGGGCCGGCAACGGCACAATGCCGTAAGCCGATAAAGAGTCATCGGTCCGTTGACGACATGCCATTACCGGCCCGGTAATGGAAGTGTCGCACAAGCCGATAACTGGCCGGTAATGGCAAGCCGATAACGGGCCGGTAATGGCAAGCCGATAACGGGCCGGTAATGGCTAGCCGGCTTTTTTTTCGAAAAATTTTGTTTTTTCATTTTTTTTTTGTTTTTCACGATAAGATCTTAAGATCTTTTATTAAGTATTAAAAATCCCGCCCTGGGATCTTAAATGCGACTTAAATGCAAGTGAATTAATTGTTAATTTAGTATTTAATAAAAAAATGTAATTACTTACTTTTTATCTTCAAAAATCATTATTAAGAATTGTAAATAAACACATTCCACAGAAAATTTTCATTAATGAACTTTATCACTGACGCAGCAAAATCACAAAACAAGAGGCCAGTTTGAGTTGAAGCTCTCGGAGCATAGTTCTATCTCTTTCTAACTACTTGTTTTAAAAGAGATAGAACTATGCTCCGAGCGCTCCAAGCTTCAACTCAAACGGCCATAAGAACACAACCCGCGCAAAACTTGCGCATGCGTCTTGACTTCTTCTCCTTCTACGCAAGATCATATTTTAAATTGGCGTTGTATCGTCGGCCACAGATCGGTCCTTTACAGGCTAGCCGATAATCGGCAAGCCAGCAATGGGCCAATAATTATAATTATAATTATTTATGCCGATTATCGTACGGTGGTTTGCTGGGATGTTAATCCATGAAAAAAATATAAAAATGACACGAATTTTTTTGAGGTTGTCCCGATATTTAATGCCACAACTGTACAATACGTAATATTATTTGTCGATTTTTTTTATTAATGTATTTACGTTAAAGTTTAGCACAAAGTATAATTAATTAATAATATTCGCTGCAGCCAGAGAAATAGCGTCGTAAACATGTAAATAATGTAAACATGTAAATAATCTATCAGAAACAGGAATTGCCACAATTCCAGGACCTGACAATGCACAGTTGTCCCAGAAAAAAAAAGTGACAAAATTCTGTTTTTTGCAAAAAAAAAGTACCATTTTATGCACCGCTGCCCACGCGAGAGTGTTTTGCATACCAAAAGTCGATTTTTAGTTTTGTGATTTGGGGCAAGAAAAGTATGTCCTTATATTCTTTAGACTTTTCTTCATTATTTTTGACTATTTTTATACACTTAATTTAATACACATGGTAGTTACATAATATTTTTAGGAACGATGCATGAAAATCAAAATTAGCCGCTATTCGTCAGGTTACACAAAAACAGTGGTTAAGTGGACACATTATATGTTATAAAGATTGTATTAAATAAACTACTTTAAAACATGTTTTTTTATGTATAAAAACTAAAAAATAAAAAATACTTATTTTTTAAGACGGCCTAGGGCCATCAAATGATCAAAATTTGCGTTACGTAATAGTTGAACGTTCCCAATTACGCAATTTTTTTTTTTTTAGATATTTCACTATTTTTTTCGTAATCAGCGGTGCAAATATGGCACTATGCAAAAAAAACAGAAATTTGTCACTTTTTCTGTGACTGTGCAATGCTTTTGGGAAAAATTTATTTTATTCAAAAAATTTAAGAGCATTCAGTACTGGAATTATTTTTTTTTTAATTTCAGCCTAGCAAGCTGTTTTTAGACACGTGGGAAACCCTGCATTGTTCGTAACTTGAACATAATCTAAAGCTTTACATAACATTTCCTATAAGTTTGAGGGTTTCAAGTTTGAGGGTCTCAAGTTTAAGACTTTTAGTAGATTTTACGTAAACCAAATGCATTCATTATACAGAATGATTCTGAAATAGGGTTTAAAATATCAAAGGTAGTTAGTTATAGTCCAGTCAAATAACGAGAAATTCCTATGTTAAATTGCAATAAATGTACACGGGCTGATATTTTAAAGGGTAGTAGTGGATAGTAACAGAATGCTCCTGTTAGTTTTTCTCCGGTTGATTTGTGTAAGGATTGTCCGCTATCTTGAATTTTAGGGGTGAGTGTGGTTATCTCGCTAAATGTGCATCTTACGATAAAAATGCATATAACCAATTTTGTTAAGGAAAAAATTTCCAACAATTTTTGTTTCAATAATTTTTTTAATATATTAATAACAATCGAGTTATAAATATTCAAAAATGGCCATGTTGGGGGTGAAATTGGTTTTTTCGATTTTTCAGCCAAATTATTTATCGGAGGATAAAAGTGTTTATAAGCAAACTTGTAGATCTTGAAATTTTCTATAAGTTTTGCTTATTATGCATTTTCATAAGTATTTTGTTACTGTTATAGTGGGCGCTGAAAGTCAAGTTGCGCCCTCTGTAACCGTACCAAAGTACCCATGAAAATTTATAACATATGAAACATAGAGAATTTCAAGAGCCACAAATTTGCTTATAACCACTTTTACTGTCCGATGAATAATTTGGCTGAACAATGGAAAAAACCGAGGGGTTGACCGCGTCTGAAATTTGTACAAAAGAGTTCCTTTTTGCAAAGAGTTCCTCGGAGTTCCTCCGGAGTTCCTCGGAGTTCCTCCAGAGTTCCTTGGGAGTTCCTCCTGTGTTCCTTAAGAGTTCCTCGGTAATTTTTCGCAAATAAGCCGTAGAAATTACCGCTGTGCAAGAACTACTGCCAATAAGGCACCCTCAAAAAAAAGCTTTGTCCCTGACGGTTTCAACTTGGCGCCCCTACAAAAAAATAAGTTGGCGCCCAAAAAAACAAAAAAATACCTTCATACAAAAAGCTTTAAATAAAAAATGGCGCCCCCGATTTACCTTCACGAGAAAAAAGCTTTGTCCCTGACAATTTATATCAAACTTGGCGCCTCTTCAACACAAAAATTGGCGCCCCAATATTACCTTCAGGAAAAAAAAGCTTTGTCCTTGGCGGTTTCTACCAAACTTGGCGCTCCTTCAAAAAAAAAATTGGCGCCCAAAGGTAAGATGTTTTGTAAAGTGTTTGTAACGGCTCATCTAGTTTGAACATAAGAACGTTAATCCACATGGGTAATAAATAATAATTGTTTCTGACCGCGGCTATCATTATATTTGACTGGACTATTTTTGCATAAAAAAAGAATAAGCTCCGAGTTAAGTTATTGATACTGCAGTATCACATGCATTCTTTACTGGTTCAAAACTGCCTTAGTAGAAATTTTACGTTGGAAAATCGTTTAGTTCCGCTCTTTAACTTTAAAAGCCTAAAGTTAGGCACCTAACGTTAAAACAACGTTTTTCTAACATTTGGTAAAACTTTAAGGTTAGCTAAATGAATGTTAGGTCAAATCGTTTTAAAATTATTTTTTAAATATTTTTTTATTTATTGTAGATATGTCCTTAAAATATTCACACTGGTCTGGAAACAATTTATAGCTCAACTTTCATATAAGCCAAGTTTTTTTTCATAATTTAATTATTTAGAGCTTTGGCTTTTTAAGACCAAATTAAAAAAAAATCTATCGATGCCTTTTTTAGAAAAATTATTTTCATTAGTTTTAACAAAAAAAAAATATATAAGATATTAAAAAATTTTGTTATTCAGATTTTACGTCAAAAATCAAGAAAAAAGTTTTTATGTACGTTTGAACGAAATCGCTTTTTAATGGCATATTTAGAATATTTATCACTTCATATGTCAGAAATGCTTTGACTTATTGACATGAAATTTTTACTGTAGTATAGAACCAATAAATGGAAGTATTTGACGTTTTATTAAAATTAACTTTTTGACCAGAGGCGTAGGTAATGGGTGCCTCTTAATCTATCTGTAAAATCATCTATATTAAAATCATCTATATTTCCCTTGCTGCACCCTGTAAGACCTTGACAATGCCAGCCCTGATGATGGAATAAAATTCCGAAAGCGCTCGGCAGATACTAATTCGTTTTTAATAAAACTATACCTAAATACAAGAAAAATATTGTTTACATTTAACATAAACTTTCATAGAAACTCTTCTTCCCACTTTTTGACGTAAAATGTGTTAATAATAATTTTTAAATCTCATATTTTTTGTAGAAACAAATGAAAATCGTTTTTTTCTCAAAAACGCATCGGCAGAGTTTTTTAAATTTGGTCTTAAAAATATGCTAAAGCTGTTATAAAAAAAAACTTGGGTTATATGAAAGTTGAGCTAAAATTTATTTCCAGACCACTGTGTGTTGTAACCAATTTTTATAAATTAAAAACTTATATCTAATAATTAAATATTAAATGCATCCGTTTTTGTTCAGATTTAGTGGGAAGCAAATTTGGCATGTCAAAAGCCCGTCATTCCCATGGAAGTTACCACGACGGATACTTTTCGCAATCGAGAGACTCTATATCAGCGCAAAACTTCAACAGGGCTGCCAACGTGAGCTCCGCTGCTTCCGAGCTAGATTTATCCCGAAGGACCAAAAGAAAGGACATCAGGGGGCCCTTGAAACTGCCGACCAGCGTTACGTTGGCCAGCAGTGGAGAAGCTCCCCTTCTGGAGGGCTGGAGGAATACCCCCGGGAGTCACGCAGGAACGAATCCAGCTTCTACGAATTATTTAAATAGCACAAGTAGCTGCAACGGCACGGAAAGGTAAACATGGCTGAATTCATTTAATTTTAACCCTTAACTGGTAGCGTTATTGTTTAGGTAAATACATGTACAGATACTAGTATCGCCGGTCAACATTTTGACCGTCGATTAATTGGTCCGTACTAAATTTCCAAAAACTGAAAAAAAAAGTATTAGTCTTTTATTTTTATTTTCGTTGACACACAATTTTTTATAATCGTTCGTAAAAGATCATTGTGGTTATCATCTATAGTTTTGACTACTTAGTTTTTTCGGAGATTCGGAGACTTTGTTGGTGAAGGGTAACTTGGCCTTTTAAATATGGTTATAACGTTTTTAGTCATTTAAATAACATTTTAAATTGATCAAACTGAAAATAAAACTAACTTTATAAGGCCAAAATTCTAAAGTTTCTAATTTCCATTTTAAATGTTATTAGCGTGAACCAATCACTCTCGTTAATTTGAATATGAAATTGACAGTAAACAAATAAATTATAATATTTCCTACGACCCCCTTTGAAAATGACATTTAGCACACTCTTTTGTTCTTTAGAAAACGCCTTATACGGCCTTATATCACACTAGTTTAATATTTTTATATCACCCTAGTTTGATATTTATGAATGTAGATTTGCCTAATTTTATATAGATATTTACGTTGTAAATTCTACGAATTTTACTCACCTGGTTCTATATGCTATTTTTCATCTTTCATGTAAGCCTTTTTTGATACCTTTTATGTTTCCAATCCAAATATTTCTGTTTTTCTTGTCAAAAATAAAAACTATACTTATAACCTTATTATTTTGACCAATATAACTTGAGATTTTTTATTAATATCTAGATTTTATAATAATTACTTAATTTGTGATTTAGTTACCTTTATAAAGAACATCAAAATACAAAGTCTTTTCCTTGTGAAATATAAAACAGTAGTTTTATTGTCTTATATGGCAGGATATCCACAGAAATCTAACTGAATTAGCAAACTGTCAAGTTTGCCTTGATTTGCGCTTGCAGGCAACCCATTAAACAGCTAATAAATTATTATCTGTTTAATGAGTTGCCTATTAGTAATAATATATTGTAATGAATATTAAACCAAGAAAACTAAAGGTAAATAAAAATTATATTTCCAGTTTGGGCATACATAAGGTAGGTATGTTCGTTGGTTCCTGCACTTTTGCACTTTACAGTTGAACACATTATTTGTCATTAAAGATATGTCACGTGTAATACCTCGTTGATATAAGTTCTGAGTTATTAAATAAAAATCAATTATTTTGAATACCTTTTGAAGCGACGTAGCTTCCTTATGAGTCGTTTTAGGATATATGTTTATAGGAATTTTTTTCAGAGTTTTTTTCTATACATCCCGTAAGTGAAGCTTGGCGTATAAGTTCTGGGACACCCTGTATATTTTTTCAAAATTTCGAAATTTTCGAATCTAGGGTAGCTAATGTTTGACAACTTTTTTTTTTAATTTGAAAACCTTTATCTAGTCCATATTATACTCCTCCAATTCTCTGAAGTATATTAATAGAATTGAATTCTAAAAATGCTATTATTGAAATATATTTATTCAATATAAAACAGAATATAAACTGGAATATAACCTTTATACCTTTTTAATTTAATAAAAGTTGATCAACGTAAAGAAAAACAAAACAATTGCTTCTTGATCCTTAATTGGCATCGCGGTGTCAAAATTGCCCACTAAATTTTATAATAAACGTTTACTAAGTGAACATTTTATCAAAAAATGTACCTTTGTGTTGCTCGGGAAGGAAAGTGCCCAAAATTATTGCATATTTAAATACGTGTTTTTTTAATTTGAACTATAGTATATTACAAAACTGGTGTGGAAAGTGACATTTTTTACGAGTGTAAGAAATACACTTTCCAACGAGTTATGTACACTATTCTGATAATAATTCTACAAAAAAGTTACGCAGAAAAAAGTATTGGACAAAAAAGTAATAAGCCTCCCTCATTTCGGACGCC
This sequence comes from Brachypterus glaber, assembly GCA_958510825.1. NCBI lineage: Eukaryota > Metazoa > Arthropoda > Insecta > Coleoptera > Kateretidae > Brachypterus > Brachypterus glaber. Next base: position 5,152 of record CAUEHQ010000202.1, on the reverse strand, counting down.
CCTGGTTTAAGAACCTACATGGAAATACCATCGGCTAATGGGCCTTATTAAAGATATATCACGTGTAATACCTCGTTGGTATAACGCAAACGGTTCTAAAAGAATAAATAAAAATTAGATGAAATTTAACTATTAAATAAAGAAAAAATATTGTTTTAAATCCAACGAACTAATAACCCTTCTTTCTAGAATAGGCATACCGTTAAAATAAAGTATCGCCAACATCTCGGTTTGTTTGTAAACAAATAGTAGGTATATTTAGGTCTGAACAATAACAATTACCAGTAACTGGTATTGTTGTCTCTGTTAGAATAAAGATGTGCGAATAAAAGACAGACGAATGTTTATGCTGCCGACGTTTTTGTCAGTTTTTACGAATGAAATGCCTTTTCTAGAGAGAAGAGTTATTAGTTATTTGTTTAAATCAGTCAAGTATTTAGGCTCTAGAGGGATAAAAACATACACAAATACGCGCAAATACACATACACGTATGTGCCTTCGCTGCAAAATCTTTATATTTTTTCGCAAGACAAGTATGTACTGTTAAGAAACACCCACCTGAAATGAAGGCGATGAGAAACTTTGTTAAGGGTAGCGCTATCTTGGCAGCGACTTTTAAAACAAGTCATCGAAATAAAAGGTTGAAAGTTATCAGAAGATATATAAAACAAGCTACTCTTTACGTTGGCGAATCTTGATTTAAATTTACACATAAAGAAGATTACAAAAATATAAATTAGAGTTTACAAGAATTTTCCGCAAAACTTTTCATCACGCTTTACGAATTATTTCATCTTAGATCATTACCAAAATTACTACGGATTTTGTCAGTGACTACGTTTACACAATAAACAACCACGGCAGTTATAATATTTCTTAATAATAATAACATAGCATAACAATAATAACATAATAATAACATAACAATAAGTACCGAAAATTGTGATAATTTATGTTATGCATAGATGCATAGACCAATTAATTAAATTAATTAATTAATTAAATTACAATTTACGTTTAGCAATTCATATTGCGATTTGATAATTTCATGTTTGATGGATGGTAAAACATTTCAGACAAAATCTACCGGTCCCAAACAAAATACCCACAATTGGAACTGAAAGTAGAGAAAATATTGCCAACATTTAGAAAAAATAACAAAACTACCAAGAAAACTTGCTGCTATACAGGATAGCCCACACTTATTCATTCAGGAAATATCTCATATACAGATTGATAAAATCGAGTCGGACAAAAAACTTTTAAATCTCTTTAAAATATTTATAACCAAATTTAAAATCAACCAACAAATAACCAAGAAAAATACATTTTTGTATTACCTTCTGTCAAGGTAGCCCTGAATTTATGTTATGAATACAGTAAAATACCTTATCTGTAATTTACAGACTGTAAACTTTTAGACTAAAACTTTAATACTGATGCACTTAGAGGTCATACTTTACGTTACGCAAGATTTTTTAGTTTTTTTGTTTGAGTTTGACAGAAGTGTTGTTTAATTGTTGTCATACAAAAATTCATTTTTCTTGATCATTTTTGGGCCGATTTTAAACTTAAAAAAAGTTTTGGATAGAGAATTAAGAACTATATCTAAATGTGTAAAAATATGTACGGGGTACTATTTAACTTTTTAAGGGGTACTAACTTGTGTTTAATTTGGGTGTAGGTTTTTTTATAAATTTATCAAAGAGACTTAAAATATTAGGAGAGACTGTTGTACCTTGATCATAGTGTACCTTGGATCACCCTTCAGTTTCTTGACAGATGCTGCTATCTACGTGACACAACTGTACTAAGACAATGTTTACTCAGTAGAATGCAAGCAAGCGGAAGAGTGGTTGTCCATGTGCTATTGTTTTCGAGTAAAATAGAAATACAATTTTTTAGCTCAAAAAGTAACAACTTTTGGTTTTACTGTTTATTTTTTTACAAATTGACGATTGGTTTGTGTTTTAAGACGTTGGCTACCATGAGAGTCACCGGCGACTCTCTATATTTTTTTCAACAACCACTCTCCCGCTTGCTTGCACTCTTAGATATTATACGGGTTAGAAAGAGAAGATTACGGGTGTTAACATGTATACAAATAAAAATTAGGGTATACTTTAACACAATATTGCAATCTTATTTCTTTTTGTAATGAAACAATAAAATACGAATTTCCGTATAAAAATGTTGTTTTTAATACATATTATCTTCCTTGTACATAACGTTGATTATCCAAGGATATGATTAGTACATTATGGTCTTGTACCATTAAACACATTACAATAATATATATATTTCTGTTTAGTATTTAAATTCTCAAAAAATAAATAGTGCGTAGGAATAATGGTGTTATCAGGAGAGACTCTTTCCGTTGTTATATTTAAAAAAATGGCTCTTAGAAAAATATAAAAGTAAATTGTGATCCAAGGTACAGCAGTCTCCCTTATATAAAGGTTTTCTTGTCCGACTCGATTATCTCAATCCTTCTATGAGATATAGCCTGAATGAATAGGTCTGGATCACCCTGTATATTGAAGTGTAGTAATTTATTTATTTTTTCACCTAGGGTTAACAATATCGATATTTATAAATCTTTACCGTTTACACGGCCTTTTATCACTGCTAAATCACGATTATCATCTAGTTAGAGCTCTAACCCCGTTGTTCAAGAGGGTTAGATTTATAATTCCCGATTTATAAATACTTGTAAATACCGCAGAAAAGTAAATACCTCAGAAAAAGGAGTTGAATACCGTATCAATAAATAAGGTAGTATAACTATAGTTATGCGTATAACGTATACGTTACTTAGGGGCTGTCCATATATTACGTAACGCGCCTAGGGGGGGGGCAGAGAAATTGTTACAGTTTGTTTCAGGGGGGAGGGGGGGGTCTAGTTAAACGTTACGTAACGGAATTTAGTAAATTTAATGTTTATTTCGTAAGGTTGGCAGATGTATTTTTATTTCAACATAAATTACTATTTAGTGGCATAATTCCCTTTTTCACACAAAATTTGACTAAACTATGCATATTTAAATAATATTGTAATCAGTAAAAAAAACTGTTGACATTGATATTAAAAAAAAATCTTACTGCCCTGTTCTTGCATGATCTTACCGATAAATCATCGGCGATGATACATTTTCGCGCTGAATGTGGGTACTCACAGAACACCAATGTGTGTACTATTTTGTGTACCTGTGCATAAACAATATACCTTTTATATGTGACACTCAGTGTAAAAAGAGGTACCTAGTATTTTTCCCTGTGTGATATTGATTATGAATATTTTTTTAAAGTTTAAGTGATTTTTTCGTGTAATTTTTTTTTAAGGTTATGTTATACTATATTTTAGGTTCATGTTTGTTTTGTCGAGAAAATCGAATCAATAGTGAGAATACAGTTAAATTTATTGCGAAACAAAATTTTTATATTGTTACGCGTTACACAGGGGGGGGGGGTGTTGGTAAATGTGACAGTTTGTTACACAGGGGGAGGGGGGTCAATTTTTTTGAAAAATTGCGTTACGTAATATATGGACAGCCCCTTAGGTCTCGTGTAAACATTGTCAATATGTTTATAACTATCTTTGTAAGTGTTACTCTCGCTGTATACTTAATCTGCAACTTAATCTGTATCAACAGTAACATGTAACTGTTGGTACAGATTAAGTTACGAACGGCATGTATATATATATATATTTTCATCAAAATAAATCTAGGTCACCTAAGGTATAACAATTTTGAATATCAAAAGTTGTTCCCGGAATTTTGTGCTAAGTTTAAGGGTTCTTAATAATTGAAAAGACAGAGCCTCAGGCTAAGTGCTTTTAATAAGGAATCCACGACATTTTGTGAGGCAAAAATTGTAATAACAACTTTTTTTGGTTTTTGGGATATTTACCAAGTAATAAGAACAAACAAACTTTTTTTTATAAGACAAATTATAAATATACTATAAATTAACAATTCTTGAAGATATGTATAGGTATACTATTCACAGGTATATTGCATTTTTCCAAATATTGCTGTCAATAAAAGAATACTTCACATGTAGGCCTGGGTTTAAAAAAAAAAACGAAAAAAAAATAATTTTTTTTTTTTAATAATAGGGATCCTGCTTTCATAAATCTTGATTTTTCCTGAAAGTTTCGATCGGATAATTCGTTTTTGAGTAACCGTGCACGCGTAGGGTCACTCGATCAGTTGTTACTTTGTCTAGTGTTTTGGTGGTTAGCCGTTTGGTTTTCTGAAAGTTTTCGCCCAAACCGACCAACCACCAAAACACACTAACAACTAGACAAAGCAACAACTGATCGAGTCACCCTATATACGCGTGCTTACTAAAAATGTAACATGATATCATATTATGATCATTGATCACTGTCCGTCGTATGACGGACAATTTCAAGGTTTCTTATTTTTTCATGAAACATTTTTTGTCTGGGACTTTTTTTGGGAAATTCGAAACTACTATATTATACTACGCTTACGTTTATAATAATAATAATAATAATAATATTACTGTTTTCGTGGAAAAAAATTGTATGGACTATTTCACAAACAATATGTAGGCCAATCAAAACCTTGCATTTTTAGTTTCTTGACCAATCAGATCAAAATGAATCTGATAATTTTTGCACATGTGCAATTATCACTTGGTTACTATGGAAACAAGAAACTGACAGTTACTGACATCTTAATAAATGTTATATTTTTGCAAAATGTGTTTTTAATTTATGAAGCTTACCTTTAGTTGATTTATTTTTATGATAAGCAATATAAATGCTTATTTTATTACCAAAAACATCCTAGGTATAAACCCTAATTAATTTCAGATAATATATTATATTTTATGCACTTTCCATCGTAAAAAAATTATCGATAATTCAACATGCACTTATGATATTACTACTGAATACAATACCTACTATGCTATGTTTCATCAAGGAAGAGAGTAAATTAAAAATTGCACAGTAAATTATTTTTACAACAGGTATGGTATAATATATGTTTGTGTATGGAATATAGTTATGTTTTATAAATAAACTACGCAGTATATTCGCACATCCAATATTCGAATCTGTTCTGAAAATATTCACTGTGCGATTTTAATTTACTCTCTTGCTTGATGAAACAGACC
>CAUEHQ010000201.1:0-25828 GCA_958510825.1 Brachypterus glaber | reverse complement strand
AAAATCTATTTTCTGTAATTAGAAGAAAATGCTTTGATTTATCACATTAAAATTAAGTACGGTTAATAGTGGTAATATAAGTTATTTATTCCCCTACTTACCCAAAAATACAATTGTGTATATGTCAGAGGCCTGCGTTCTAAAGTGTTTCTGTAATATATTTCTCCAACAAAATTTATGTTTAAGAATTTCGTTTGGATAAAAAATTATTATTTATTGATTAATTTTACGTAAAAAACATATTGGACCTTTTGATCAAAGTTCAATAGTTTTCGAGAAAAATAGGTTTAAACATATCTCTGCAAGTTCCACTAAGAAAAAAACTGCTGCCAACAATATAATACTTTCTCCTATAGGTCTAGGTTTATTAAAATAAAGATGAAAATAAATAAATAAATTAAAAAAAAAAATAAATTTTGTATTTTCTTAAAAACGTCTCTTTTTTCGTTTTAACGAAAAATAAATTGAAAACAAAAATAAAAAAAAAGTTTTAACCCAATTTTATCCCCTTACCCCACCCCGATTTTTATCAAAAAAAAAAATATATCCTAGCCATACAAAAAAAGGTCAATAGTTTTTTTTCCTATGTATTTTGAGGCGCTGAATCCGAATTTGAGGTCAAAATAGCACATCACCTGGAAAACTAATTGGATAAGGTGCTTTTTGACTTCAAATTCGGATTCAGCTCCTCAAAATACATAGGAAAAAAAACTATTGACCTTTTTTTGTGTGGCTAGGATATATTTTTTTTTTGATAAAAATCGGGGTGGGGTAAGGGGGTAAAATGGGGTAAAAACTTTTTTTATTTTTTTTTCTATTTATTTTTCATTAAAACGAAAAAAGAGACTTTTTTCGAAAAAAAAAAATTTAATTTTTTTTTTAATTTATTTATTTATTTTTATTTTTATTTTAATAAACCTAGACCTATAGGGGAAAGTATTATCTTGTTGGCAGCAGTTTTTTTCTTAGTGGAACTTGCAGAGATATGTTTAAACCTATTTTTCTCTAAAACTATTGACCTTTGATCAAAAGGTCCAATATGTTTTTTACGTAAAATTAATCAATAAATAATAATTTTTTATCGAAATTGTAAAATTCTTATACATAAATTTTGTTGGAGAAATATATTACAGAAACACTTTAGAACGCACGCCTCTGACATATACACAATTGTAACTTTCCATTTTTTATATGTCCTTAATCAAATTATTTGGAGTGGTTGTAATTATAGGTTATATAGGTTAACCTACAATTACAACCACTTCATACACAATTGTATTTTTGGGTAAGTAGGGGAATAAATAACTTATATTACCACTATTAACCGTACTAAATTTTAATGTGATAAGTCAAAGCGTTTTCTTGTAATTACACAAAATTAACTTTCCTAATTTTAACTTTTTTTATGATATCAAAAAATTTGAGGTGATGGAGACAAACGGCTTTCGGATTTGGATTCAGCGACCCAAAATTAGTATAAATCTATTTCTGGGATCTCAGTTAGAGAAATCTTCAGATTTGTCGACCAGTGTTATTTAATTAAAAAAGTTTTAAATTAATAGTTTTATTATAAATAAACAGATTATGAAGAAAAAACGAGTGTTTTTGAAAGTCGAACTAAAAGTAGCTAGTGGCGAACCGTGTTCTTAATGGGAGATTTAGCTCAGCGGTCTAAGGCGATATAGCATTGACACTGAGCTAATGATCGTGAGTTCAAACCTCACTGGCGCCGATTGCCTTTTTCAGTTAATTAATAATTGAAATTTGGCGAAGGCGTACTCCCTAGATATATTGGTTCGAAAGTCAATTAAAGCCGGTGGTTCCCTCTACTACTAGCCCACACAAGTCCTGGACTTAGGGGATGCCTAATTAAGTAGAATAGTACGAGGTTAAAAAAAAAATCTCATGAACACTATAGTGTTATTATAACAAGGCGTCCTTCAAGGATGCCATGCAAGTCGTTGGATATAGTGTTATATTTATAAATATCCTAATAAAAGAACAATTTACAAAAGTTATTTAAATTCCGATCAGGACTGTTGTGTTAATGTAGCTGCATATAAACACAATTCATATAAACAACAATTTGCTTTTGAAATATGATTTGATCAAAGAGAATTTAATTAGCCGTAATTTTAAAGCATTAATAATGTAATTTAAATTTCCGCATTAAATACATAGGGGGGATGGACTTTAACTCGTCCTGTGCTAAAAGTCGGCAGGGTAAGAAAAACAATACTTATAGCCGTAGAAAATGTAGTGAAAAAGACGCAGCCTAATATAGCGGCGTGTGTCTGGTATAAAGGATGCTTAAAGTGAACATTTTCTCGCAAGCAAGTCACGTTACTGTCGTGCGCTCTCTCCCACTCTATGATTATGAACGGCAAAATGGGAAGAACATATGGTCACGTGACTTGCTTGGGAGAAAATATATATTCACTATATATCCTCGTGTCTTATCACAAGCCAAACGAGTTTTGTAGTCGTTTTTTTACCTGTGCCCTTTTGATTTTACTATTTATGTATCTCTCTCTCTCTTTCTCTTTCTCTCCTTAATTACATCCATCCCTAACTCCCTCTCTCCCTAAGATTAAGGTAGAGGGTTTAAAAAAAATGTGAATTATTTATAAAAGTTTTCTTAAAACCCAAAAATCAAAAAAATATGACAAAAATCAATTTATACCATTTATTATACTATTTACAGCGCTTAGCGCTAGAATAGTATTATACGGTAGTTTCAATATTCCTAAAATTTTAAAATTTCCGTCTGTCCGTCCGTCTGATGTCACAATTTTTGTGTATACGATAAATCAAGAACGAATTATCTGATCGACTTAAAATTTTTAGAAAAAATCAAGTTCTATGAGCGCAAGTTCCCTATTGTTTTTAAAAATAATCCCCCAAAAAACAAAAAAGTTATTGGGTGTTAAACTTTTTTAAATTTTTAAATTTAATTTTTTTAATTCTTTCGTTTTTCGTAAAAACAAATATTTTTTTTTAATTATTTTTTTTATATGATTTATATGATTTTTTTTTACTTTTTAATTTTTTTTTTCAAAATTTTTTCGTTCAAAGAAAAACCTCTTTTTTAAAATTGTTATTTTTTTTATTATTAGCTACGACCCTCCTAAGGGTACATCTAAAAAGTAGTTTTATTTAATATTTCTGGAACCCTATAAACCACAGTAACGAATTTTTGTATATGCCTTAGTATTAAAGGCTAGCATTTTATGTAATTTTTATTTGGTAATTTTAACCAGGGACGTGCGATAGGGGAGCGACTTTTTTGACCCAAACTTTTTTATCCTTATTTTTTTTGACATTTTCTCAATAAAATATTATGCATTAATTAAAAATACATAATAGGGCCCACCGTTTCGAGAAAATTGCAATTAAAGATACAATTTCACGTTCTGAGCATCAAAAATAGGAACTAGAAAATGCACCAATAAAAAATTCAATCCGGCAGCTGCAGAGAGATTCTACATTAAAAACAACGAAAAAACTTCTTATACACAAATATCCACAAATCGCTTTTAAGTGAGCTAGGGTCCCTTAAAAAGTGTTACTCTATAAGAGGCTGTAGTACTCTTAAAAGTGATTTTCGAACCTAGATGTATACGAGCTTTTTTTTGCAGTTTTTAATGTAAAATTACCCTGCAGTATTAAAATTTTTGTTGATGCATTTTTTAGTTTCTATTTTTGATGATCCGAACGTGAAATTGCCTCTTTAATTGCAATTTTCCCGAAAACGGTTGGCTTTACGGTATTACACAAAGAGTACCTTTTTTATGTATTTTTAATTAAAGATTAATATTTTACTGAGAAAATGTCAAAAAATCTGCGGATAAAAAAGTTTTGGGCAAAAAAGTGACATTGCCCCCCCCCATTTTGCACACACCTGGTTAAAATTACTAAATAAAAATAACATTTATGAATGCTAAGGCATATGAAAAAATTCGTTACTGTTATAGGGTTCCAGAAATATTAAATAAAAACTACTTTTTTTATGTATCCTTAGGAGGGTCGTAGCTCCATTAGGGCTCATTTCAGGACCACGCTTTATAGGAACTTTTTTTCATATTTCTCTTCTTCCTCTTAAATTTATTTACTTATTTATCGCTCAACAGAGGTAAGGGTAAACGTTATTTGATTGATCTCAGATTTTACAAAAACACTTTTAGTTACAAGGAATAAAAATATTAATTTTTTTTCTTCCGAAGCTGTTCCTAAAACATAAAGGTAAGTTTAAACCTATTTTTTATTTTATATATTTATTTCTATTTTACAAACATTTAACAATTTTAAACTTTAATTTTTTATAAAACAATTAAAATTAATCCAACCTTAGCTGCAACTTTACTTATATACATAGATTATATAATACCCAAGCATCATCTAAGGTAAAAAAATCTATTTTTTTAAAAACCCCATATACAGCGTATTTTTTGCATATCGCCTAGTAAATTCCGAAATATGGTATTTGAAAAATGACCACTTGACAGGTATAACAAATTATCCTTTTTTAAATAATTAATAAGGTATTTATTTAGAACTTTATTATATATATTAGCGCTGCGAGCCCAGTGGGCCCATGGCTTGATTTACAATTCTTCTCCAGAGATTTCGGTTTTTGGCTTTTCCTTTCCAGTTTGTGATATTTAGTAGATTGATATCTACCATCACTTCATCCTTCCACCTAGATTTGGGTCTGCCTCTTCTTTTCCTTCCACCTACACCACTCTCTATTATCTTTTTTGGTATTCTTTGCCCCTGCATTCTCATTAAATGTCCTATCCATTTTAGTCTTTGACTTTTTTATTGTGCCAATTATGTTCGGTTCATTAAAGAGTTCGTACAGTTCTTGGTTGGTTCTTCTTTCCCACCTATCTCCTACTTTCTTCCCTTTAAACACTTTTCTTAAAAATTTTCTCTCCCACACCCCTAGTTGTTGTTCTTCTGCAGTTCCTAAAGTCCACGTTTCGCTGCCAAATAGTACCACAGGTCTTATAATAGTCTTATAAATTTTAATTTTTAATCCCCTTGACACTAGTTTACTGTTTATGATTTTATTTAATGAAAAAATGCACCTATTCCCCTTATTGATCCTTTTCTGAACTTCTTTTTGGATATCTGGTTTCCTAGTAAACTCTGTCCCAAGGTACTCAAAAGATTCCACTTCTTGGAACTCATAGACTTTCCCATCTTCAACTTCGACTTGTAATTTCTCATCTGAAAACTCCTCTTCTGTCCACTTCATGTATTTTGATTTACTTTGGTTTATTTCTAATCCCATTTCTTTTGCTGCTGAGTCCAACCTTTTCATTACATTTTTCAACTCTTTTTTGCTTCTTGTTAATATCACTAAATCGTCAGCAAAAGCTAAACATTGGTGTAACCTATGATATAGCAGTCCATTTCTATTTATGTTAGCTTTTCTGACAACATATTCCAGAGCATAATTAAAAAGCGCAGAAGATAGTGGGTCACCCTGTCTCAGGCCTTCTCCGACAAAAAAGCTTTCTGATGTACCTTCTTTTGTTTTAACACTATTTTTTGTGTTTTCTAGTGTCATTTTAATTTTCTTTATTAATTTCCTGCTTACTCCCATATATCTTAGTGCCTTGTATAACTTTTTCCGTTTGACTCGATCGTATGCTTGTTTAAAATCAATAAAAAGTACGTAAGTTTCTTTTCCATATTCGTAACTCTCTGATTGAATTTCTCGAAGAGAAAAAAGCTGATCCACTACTGATCTGCCCTTCCTAAAACCTGCTTGGTACTCCCCAATTTCCTGCTCCATTTTTATTGTCAGTAAATTTTTTATGTGTGTAGCTAGTATTTTATATGCTACATTGAGCAGAGCTATACCTCTGTAGTTGTTTAGTTCAGCCCTGTCTCCTTTTTTATGAATGGGGTATAGCAATGCTTCTTTCCAACTATTTGGCATTTTTTCTTGCGACCAAATTTTTCCTAGCAAATTATGCATACATTTTGTTAAGATGTCCCCCCCATATTTGAACAATTCCGCTGTTAGTTCATCTTCGCCTGCACTCTTATCCGTTTTAAGTTTGTGAATAATTAGTTTTACTTCTTCAAAGCTGGGTGGACCATCTTCTTCTTCTTCGCCTTCTTCCTCTTCATCTGTATCTGTTTCCTGTATTCCTTCATCCCGTTTTGAATTTAGGAGCTCCTCGAAATATTCTTTCCAGATTTTTAATATTTCATTTTCTTCTCCCACTATTTCTCCCTTTTTGTTTTTATAAAAATGAGGAACGTTCTGGTATCCTTTTCTTTCATTTTTAATGCCTTGATATAAATTCTTTATTTCTTTTTTCTTGTAGTGTTCTTCAATGTCGGTTATATATTTTTCATTAAATTTTCTTTTCTTTTCTCTTTGTAATTTTTTGCATTTTCTTCTCTGTTCTGTGTATGTCTTTTTACTGTCCTCTGTTCCTAATTCCAGCATTTTAAGTCTTTTTTTGTTTCTTTCTTCTAGCATAATTTTACATTCTTCGTCAAACCAACTCTGATTATTAATTTTCCCTTCCACTTTAAACATACCAGCTGTTTTTTTCATTGTGGTACTTATGTTTGTCCAAAGTTGCTCAATGTCGTTACTGTCGGGGATTTGTTCTAATTTTCTTTCCAGTATTTCTGCATATTTAAGTTTTTCTTCGGTATTTTTTAATCTGGTTATTTTCTGTTTATGCTTACTGTTTTTTTGATTTCGCACAACAGGTAGCATTTGCTTCATTCTTACACCAACTAAAAAGTGGTCTGAGTCAGCATCTGGTCCTCTATAGCTTCTAACATTCGTTATGCATTTCTCTTGATCTTTATCTATCAACACATGATCTATTTGGTTTACGTATGTCCCGTCAGGCGATATCCAGGTTCCTTTATAAATTTCTTTGTTTTCATAGTATGTGCTTTTTATAACCATACCCTTTTCTTTTGCTAGTCCTATAAGGAACTGCCCATTTTCGTTTGATATATCATGCTTGCTGTGCTTACCAATTGTTGGCCTAAATATATTTTCTTTTCCAACTTTTGCATTTGCATCTCCTAATATTATTTTTAGGTCGTATTTTGGTAATTTTTCATATTCAGTGTCTAGTTCAGTGTAGAAATTTTCTTTAAAGTCTATATTTGCTTCATTTGTTGGGGCATGAATATTTATAAAAGTTAACTTTTGAAATTTCCCTCGTAATCTTAGATAGCACATTCGTTCGGAAAGAGGCTTAAATTCAACCAGCATTGCTTTAAATTCCTTTTTCATTATAAATCCAGTGCCTAGGATTCTATTATCCCCTCCACTATTAAAAAATATATAATTATCAATGTTCATTACCTCTTTTGTTGTCTGTTTCGTCTCTTGTATAGCAACTATATCATAATTATATTTTTTAATTTCTCTTATTAAATGTTTAAGGGCTCCTTCTTGATAAGTACCTCTAACATTCCATGTTCCCACTCGTAAATTTTTGTCGATTTTGCAGTTTTGTTTTTTCTTCATAATTTTAATGTTTCTTTTGTCGATATCCATTTTCCTTGCCTGGTCTGATATAATGTTTTCATTTGTTGTATATTTCCCTTTTAGACTGTTACCACTTCCAACTCCATCTTTGTCCTGTTCCACCTCCATTCTTTCCCGTCTATCATTACTTTCTTGAACCCCACCTTGACTTCTTTTCCTTCCTCCTTGGCTTCTCGCCCTTTTTTTCTTAGTTGTGCCTGGATCTTTCTTTCTCCTAGCGTCTGGTCATTGTTTATATATATTTTCTCCTGGATATTGCGTAGTTTACTTTTCTTGGACATTATCTTTTCTTTTTCTTCGATAGTTTCTAACTCGACTAAGCATGTTGTGATGCCTAGCTTGACCGCTGACTTAATATTAACGGTTACATTTAGCTGTTTTTCAAAGAAAATTTTTATTTCTTCTTTTAGCACTGATTGATCTTTATTGTCAATAGTTACACCTGATATTATTACATTTTTCTTCTTTTTCTCTCTTTCTAAACGTTCCACTCTTATGCCTAGTTCACTTATTTCTTTTTTGGCTTCCTTGTATTTTTGTTTTATTGCTTCGTTTTCTTTTTTAATTTCTCGATTTTCAGTGCGTATCTGTTTCATCTCATCTGCATACGTCTTTTGTTCAGTTTTTATTGCTTTCACATCAGCCGCTAAATTCCCTAGCACATCCATCATTTTATCCATTTTATTTTCTAGTTGTTCTAGCTTATCTGCCATTGTAATGTTTTTAAGGGATAGTATTACTTTTTTGGCTCTTCTAGACAGAGATTCTTCAGTTTCAAAACTTTCTTCTCTCACTCGTTTTTTCTCTTCAGTCTCTTGTGAATCTGGGTTGCTCATATGTACGCACTTTTTAACTGTTCTCCCTATTTGCACGCAGAGTTGTTTTGATACGTGAATCTTAACCTCACTTTTATTAATAGTCAATTACTTATTATTTACGTCTATAAACAGTTTGTAAACTTTTATTTAATATCACTATTAATCGATTGATGTTGTCTCTTCACTTTTTTAAATAGATTTCGCGATAATTTGCTACTATTTTTGCAAATTTCGAGTCGGAGCGGGATCGATGTATCGATTTCACCACTGCCAACCTAACCACCTGAACTTTATTAATTACATAAAAACAAGAATAAGTTCTTATTCATATAAATTAGTCAATAATTAAATTACTACCCTACTAATTCCATAAAAAAGAATAATTTCTAGTCTCTGGCAAGTTCGCATTTTTCAGATACGATGTTTCGGAATTTACAAGGCGATGTCCTTTTTTATTACATCAATCGATTGACATTATGTTCCTGAGCAACTCTGCTTCGTTTTTTCTAGCTTCAACTGTTTTATAGTTCTGTGGCTTGGTTTTATTTATACTGCCGAACTATTTTTTTTTCAGATCTGTTAAACTGCTAAAACGGCCAATGTTTGACTTAGTTTATCCGTTCAAAATTTTTGACATTGGCCCTTTAAGAACCAAGCCACAGAGTTATTCGATCAAGATCAAGAAATGCAAAATCATCTTTGTTATAAAACCAGATTGATCAGACATATGAGCTCTATTCAGTGGTGTTTCTCAGTTATTTAAAGTCAAAAATGGCCATTTCGCATTACTTGATTGCGAAAACTAAAAAATAGTTGAATCAAAAAAATTACTTCAAAAAGTAAAGTTTTTCAGCAAAATAAGCTCTATCAAATGGTGCAATAAATAGGAACGCATTCACAAAAAAAAAAGATTTAACACTAAACAAAATGTCACTATTGAAGGAGGTAATTCCTTGAATTATTCTATGACTGAAAGTTCATAAAAATATGTGTCCTAAATTACTTTATTTTAAAGATAGGTACAGGGTATTAGTTTAAAAAACAATCAGTTTTTCATCCATATCTTAAACCCATACTTTTTAATTTTATTTTAGATTACCCAATTAAAAACACAACTTTTTTGTGTCTTGATTTTTTTTCCGTGTATCGCATCGTTTTCGAAAAAAAAAACATTTTTTTGCATATCCCTGGTCTATATAAAAACACAAAAATTATACAAAAAAAAGGCTTTTTTTCGAAAACGATGCGGAAAAAATTCAAGACACAAAAAAGTTGTTGGTTAATCTAAAAAAAAATTAAAAAATATATAAAAAAACACAAGTAGTGTACATTTTTTCTTTCAAAATTATCAATAAAGTAGGCCTTCCGGAACGCCACTGGACTTAATAATTTTAATCTAATCTAGTCTAAATTAGGCTCTTACTACTAAAAAAAAATCTGCCAAGTTTCATCAAAATCAGCGAAAGTGTGTTTGTGATATGGATGAAAAACTTTTTTTTTAACTTTAACACCCTGTATCTTTAAAATAAAGCAATTTAGGATACATATTTGTTTGAAGTTTTAGTCATAGAACAAGCTTCTTTTAAAAGTGATATGGTATTTAGGAACACCCTGTCCACCTTAAAAAAAAGGTTGATTGATTGATTGATTGATGATGCTTAGGTCTTTTATTATTAATTTATAAACTAAAATGGTTTATTTAAAGTGTAAATTTTCCATTCGCACCGTGATTGTATTAAATTAATTAAAAAATGTTTCAATAATGTTGTATTTGGAATTTAAGGTCGTTTCATTGAGTTATAAAATTTGTTTTATGATAAATAAAAAAAGAAAAGAATTATTTAAATTTAATTTAAATTTTATATCCACCTACATGTTTTTTTTTTATTTTATCTTGTTATTTTATTTGAAATAGGAAATAAAATTACAAAACTTAAATGAAGAAAATATTTCAGAGTATATAATTTATATCATATGATTTATTTATATATATATAGGCAGGGCCGTCTCAAGGGAAAACCTTTTACTGGGCTAAATCGGAAAGTGGCGCCCTGACCATAAAAAAAATTAATATTTTGTAACATTAAATTATAATATATATAAATATTAAATTGTAACAATTACTATTTGACAATTTTCGCAATATTTATTTATTTATTTATTTATTTAATTAACACCCAACAGTAAAACCAATTACAGGGTATCTTATAAAAAACCTTATATAAATACAAAGTACAAGTCTACAAGAAAAGAAAAACCTAAAACTAAATATTGTACACCGTCCTTAAGTGGTTATTGACAATTTCTTTAAATTTGGAGGATTTTAATAATGTATAGTCACATATAGCATGTATTTTATTAAATGAATTACAAATTTTATAAATTGGCGATGTATATTTAACATTTGTTCGTGCAGTTGGCAGATAAAATAAATTCGTACCTCTAGCAGAGATTCTAGGTATACAAAATGGTAGTTCGCCAAGAATATAGCTACAATCTATTTCATTGCGAAGTATTTAAAATTAGAGAATATGCAAGAGGTACTAAATCTTCTAGATTCTAAGCCTAAAACGTCAAACCTTGACCACAAATAACTATTTCCAATACCCTGGGCGGGATACACACCATCCAACCTAAAGCATAAGAATTTAAGAAATTTACGCTGCACCCGCTCAATATCATTGATATATCTGTCATAGTATGGGTTCCATATAATGCTAGCATACTCAAGTTTACTTCTTACTAACGCAAAGTATAATGTTTTTAAACATTGAATATTTGTAAATTGCTTACAGTTTCTCATCAAAAAACCCAACATGCGCGTTGACTCAGATTTTATTTTAAGAATGTGTTCCTTAAAAGTGAGCTTGCTATCAATAATTAGGCCTAAGTCCCTTATTGTGTCACATCTAGATAAAACCGCTCCGTTTATGTTATAAAAAAAATCTAAAGTGCTAATTTTACGAGTCACTGAAAGTACTTTACATTTTGAAATATTTAAGTGCAAGTCATTTATTCCACACAACTCCTGAACTTTATCAATATTATCCTGCAAACGAATAGAGTCATAAAAATTGTTTATAGTGGTAAAGAATTTCATGTCGTCGGCAAACAAAAGGCAATTTACATCTATTGCATCACATATGTCGTTAATGAACAAAAGAAAAAAATAAGGCCCGAGATTTGTGCCCTGGGGCACGGCAGACGTTACATCAAAGCCCAAAGACCTAAATCCATTACATTCAACATACTGAAATCGACTAGACAGGTATGAACGAAAAAAACTTATTAAATTATCACTAAAACCATACCAAGACATTTTGCGTAAAATTAGGGAATGATTAATTTTGTCGAAAGCTTTCGAGAAGTCTGTGAAAATAATATCGATCTGAGATTTTGGACATTTTAGTTTTTTGACAAGTATTCGATAAAACAGCTTAAATTGGTAGTGGTGGATCTCCCTTTCATAAACCCGTGTTGCGCATCTGATAGCAAGTTTTTAGTTAATGGATATAGATAATTATGCAGCAACATTTCCATTAATTTAAAAAAACCACATATAAGCGCTACAGGCCTGTAATTTTTTATATCGGTTCTATCCCCTGTTTTGAATATGGGGCAAATTTTAGAAACTTTCCATCTTGAGGGAAACTGTGATGACGATAAACCTAAATTAAATATTCTGGATAATGGAAGAGCCAAAATATTAATACAATCTTTTATAAAAAAACTGGGAATCATATCTGTACCACAGGATGACTTCGGTTTTAGTTTTTTTGCTATTCGAATAATTTCAAGCTCGGAAAATTGCGGCAGTGTAATAGTTGAGTTACTTTGCCAAACAGGATTTTTCAATATGTACTACTTAGTGAACAGAAAATTTTAGCACCAAAAAAATCAGTTATTATATTCCTTGCAGCTTTACACTTTAGGCTTAGTAGAAATTTAACGTTAAAAAAAAGTTTTTTCTAATGATTTTTAAATGTACAAATGTCCCGATTTCTAACTTTACAATTCCCAATGTTAGGTACCTAACGTTAGAATAATGTTTATCTAACATTTGGTAAATCTCCTAACGTTTGATAAACGTTATTTTAACATTAGACCCTAACTTTGGGCATCTAACATTCAAACCACATTCTAATGTTCGCTCAAGTCGTTCTAACGTTATTTTCCACCATGGAGGAGTATTATGTTTACTTCGGATCCCAAAAAAATAAAATATTTTTGTCCAAAATTAAAAATATTTGTATCAAAGTGCTTTATATAATTCTATCTGTCCGTCTGTCCGTCCGTAGTTCTACCTATTTAAAAATAAGGGTATCGTTAAATTTCAGAACCACCCCCAAATTTCGACTTTCCGGTTGCTTTTTGCACAAAATCTCTTTCTTTATGCCTTTCGACTTGAGTGTGCCTCCTAAATTTTTCCAGTACCAATCCCTTTTATACCTGCCAAGTGTTAAAAACTAACGGGAATACACCTTAGAATAAACGTAATGATATCTCAGGTTGACGACAACTGCTACTCTGAAATTAGGACCAGAAATCAATTGTACATAAAATTTCCAAAAGATTGATTTATCACAGTTCCAGTTTCGGTAAACGATAACACTATAGTTTTTTAGCGTTTTATTTATTTTTTCGCCAAACCAAAATTTTAAGCATTGCATTATAATTAAAGAAACTTAAAGCTTGGGAAAATAGAAAAAGTTAATGAATCTCTCTTAAAAAATACCCAAATTATAAGTGATAACGAAAAGCATATAATTAAAACCAATGCGCCCCCATTATTTTGCTCGGCGCCCACTGAAATCGACACCGATTTTCAAAAAAGTACATTTAGGTAATCCCCACACCATAGCCGACGATTTAAATTTATCGCCTGATCAATCCAAAAAAGTCTGTTTTTTTTTTGTGCTCGTATAACCCACCTCTAATAAAACCAAAAATTTAAAAACGCAATAAAAAAAATCATCGTTAAAAAATTTTAAATTTGGGATTTAATGATTTCGAAAATGATCAAAATTTGATTGGTGTAAACCACTTTCAAAGGCATTTTTTTTGCAATCCTGCCTATATTCCAAACCGTGGCGTAAGCGAAAATGCCTGTGTTGCGATCTAAGCTATTAGAAAGAATACCAATACAAATCGGTTGTGAATACTCCAACGATTCCATTTAATAATAAATAAAAGATCTTAAATAACTATCTCAGGCTGTGCTAAACATAAGGCCTAGGGCTAACTTTGAAGATAAAGAGGCAGTGACTTAGTTTTGTTGCAGCTTATATTAAGACCTTTTAAAAAAGAAGATTTACTTTTTACAAACCAATTGGTTTATTGTTTCAATTCTTTTTAGTGTGGGTTTTAGTTGCTTATTTTCAGCTTTGTTTTGCAAACTTCTCCCCTTATTTTGTTATAAATAACTATATACTTATCCTAAGCTACGAGTAGATATACGGCTATTTTGTTTAACATGGCAGTGAGTTATTACCTGCAGATAAAAGCTTGAATATAAATTTCGTCTCTAATACATTTTTAACTGAATTTAAATAAGGTTTTTTACCTTTGAGAATAAAACAGCATTTCACTGCCTAGAAACAGATAGTAAACTCAAGAGATTAAAAATCCTTAGATTGTAACCTATTTTAAAATAACAGTGGCGTCTGATTCGTCAATAAAAAATAGCATGATGGTAAAATCAAACAAACCGAGTGTTAATTTTTACACTAGTGTGAATGATATTTAAACTTGTAATTTACACCCATAGCTTACCATAAATGTATAAATGATTTCTTGGGTGTAAATTTTGAACTCAGAATGTTATAAATTTTGCATTTTAAATGGTATATTTAACACTGAAACTTGTTAAAAAAATTTGGATGCTTGGTAATAGTATATTACATAACTAGTGTGGAAAGTGACATATTTCATGCGAATGGGAAGGTTTACGAACGAGCCGTCAGGCGGGTGAGGAAACCCTACGTGTGTAAGAAATACACTTTCCAACGAGTTATGTACACTATTTTTCGTACGATCCCGAAAAAATATAAAGTTTCTTGATTTAATGTTTTCTAATTTTTATTATTTATTCCGAAAATTTTTAAGAAAAGGAAAATAGCATACAAATTTATATATGTATGTCAAACAGGAAATATGATTTTTCTTCACTTTACCTTTCTTGGTTTTATATTTATTACAATACCGGGTGTTTTTTTTTAACCTGAATCTTTCAAATATCTTGAACACTTTTATAAAAAAAAAATGTAGGACAAAAGTTGTTTTTTTTTAAATAGAAACATATATTTTTTTACTGCTTTTTAATTCTGCTAAAAAAAATAAAAATCTTCTGTAAAAAAACTTTTTTTGATCGGAATTTTAGCTGCAGAGATTAAGCAGCCACACAAAATTAAAAAAGTTGATCTCCGACGGACTCGAATAGTCGATTCCTATGTATTTGGAGCCGTTGACTCCAAATCTGAGGTCGGAATTTGAAAGTTAGCTCCAATTTTGAAAATAAACTCAAAACTCATATATCATTGAGAAAAGTATTTTTATTTGTTTAAGGAGAGTTAAATAGCAGTAAAAAAATGTTTCTATTTAAAAAAACAAAGTTGACCTTGAAATTATCTTGAAAACGTAAATATTCGTAAAAAATAAATACGCCATTTTGTTTCCCCCATTAAAATAAATAAGTTTTGTTCTAGATTTTTTTTCTAAAATGCATAGTATTCGAGATATTTGAAAGTTTCAGGTTAAAAAAAACACCCGGTATATTATTAGCTGTTTAATGGGTTGCCTACAAGCGCAGATCAAGGCAAACTTTTGCTAATTAGATTTCTGTTGATATGCTGCCATATAAGTAAAGACAGTAAAATTGTACAGTTTTTTATTTCATAGGGAAAAGACCGTGTATTTTGATGTTTTTATAAAATGTAAGGTAACTAAATCACAAATTAAGTAATTTTTATAAAATCTAGACGAGATGAGTAAAATTCGTAGAATTTACAACGTAAATATCTAAATAAAATTAGGCAAACCTATATATATATATATATATATATATATATATATATATATATAAATATCAAACTAGGGTGATATGAAAATACCAAACAAGTGATATAAGGCGTTTTCTAAAGAACAAAAGAGTGTGCTAAATGTCATTTTCATAGGGGATCGTAGGAAAATTATATTGACACTCTTGTAAGTGTAATAAATACGTATCAGTTTGAGTGTAAAGCAAGTGTATAATTTTGGTAGAAAATATGGCATTTTTCCACATTGGAAAATGAATTGAATACCGCGCATGCGCTTAGGCAATGCGCAGGATTTGAGAAATGTAAGTAGTATCGTCTCGAAAAGTACGTTAGAAAATGTCGGTATTTTAAAACCGTTTGTAGTTATGATTATAATTTAATTAATATTAGAAACAATTATTATACATTGAAAACTGTGTCAGTGTTTTTTTTTTGTCGAGTATTTCCTATCGAAGTGAATCAGAGGGTTTGGAACGAAACCACCAGACATGCATGTCCAGAAGAAAATGAAGCACATGTGGTAAGTGAAAAACCTCTTTGATTCTGTTTCTAATGGATAAATCATCCATTTGATGGTCCTTCAAGCCGCATAAGCTATATTGCATTATTTTCATTGACACAGTTTTTCAAATTTTCGAAAAATTCGCAAAAAAAATCATTTTTGTCGTAGAAAATTGTAGTCTCATATTCGTTGGGACTACAACCTATAAAAATCATTTACATATTTGTTGTAGATGTAAAAATTACAATTCATATTCGTTGATTTGTGGAAAAAATTATATTATTTAAATAAATTAATCATATTTCAATAGCAGGAGTCGTAAAGTAAAAAAACGTATGTTTGGTTTTTTATATTAATTGTATTTATCGCACTCTTCGCAATCCTGGAAGAGTATTTTTCAATTTATTTCGGTTTGGAAGTAAGTGTCTTAAATCTGCCATTTTATAACTTAGTTTATTAACAATTTAATTCCGATTTCTAGTAGGGCCTTATAAATCTATTTTGGGATTACTGGGGCTATTCAAAAATTTAAAAATATTTTTATTTTATTTTTCATTGGTTTTTGGACATAACTGTCGTGAAAAAAAATATGGATACGTATAATACCGTAACTAATCAAAGAGCCTTTGTAGTCGATCGAATTAAAAAGATATACACGTCAGCTGACACAGCCAAAAAAGATCCAAATAAAATTCAAATATTTAAATCGCGATATCTATCATTAGAAGAAAATTATAAATCGTTCGAAAAATTTAGTGATGAGGTCGTGGAAATTTTGTCGCAAGAAACGTATGTTTTAACTATAGATAGGAAAGCGGAATTGAAAAAAGAGAAAAAACTTAGGGATGAAATGGATGATTATTATTGGTATACAAAAAATATTTATTTTTCTTTATTTGGGGAAACAAATGCTGTTTCTGGTAATTCAAGTAATGGTAACGTTAGATTACCAAAATTATCGGTGCCAATATTCGATGGCCAAATAAATAATTGGTCAAATTGGTATGAACTTTACAAAACCTTAATTCATGAAAATTGCTCACTAAGCCAAACTGAAAAATATCAGTAGCTAATTAGCAGTCTAAAAGGGGAAAGTCTGACAATTGTCAAAAATTTACCTATTATAGGAACAAATTACCCAATCGCTTTAAAAGAATTAACAGATCGTTATCAGTCTCGTCGTCGTTTAGCATTTGGTTACTGGAACCAAATTTGTAACTTACCCTCGTATATACCTGATAATGCTAACTCAGTTCGCAATATGCTGAATGTTTTGAACGAAAATCTGTCGGCCCTAGCAACATTAGAATTGCCCACTAACGAGTGGAGCTTCCTATTATTTGATTTAATTTATAAAAAATTAGATAGAAAATTATGTGCAAAATTTGAAGAGATATCTATGTATAAAGATGATATACCAAAGTTCGATGAGCTAAAACGTTTTCTTACAGATCATTGTGTAGCCCTAGAAAATATGGAGTCTAGTAGCTGGTGTAGAAAATAAAAATTGTATTTGTTGTAACTTAACTCATAAACTTTACTTGTGTCCTCAATTTATTAAAAAGATTTTTGTATGCTAAGCAAAACAATTTATGTTTAAATTGCTTAAGCAATAAACATTCAGTACAATTTTGTAATTCTTCGTATACTTGTCACTGTGGAAAGAAACACAGTCATTTATTACATTTTCCGAAAAATAAAACCATTTCCAGTGGGGAAAATAACGGTGAAATTTCTAGAAATGTAGAAAGTACTAACCTAAATTTGCCAGGTTCTAGTGCAAATAATTTTGAAATTTCTGTGGCCGGTTTAGATACGGAAAATAATAAAACAAATTTATTTTTGAATAGTGATAATTATACAGTGTTGCTTTCAACACTTCGATTAAATATTTTAGATTCCACTGGAAATCCAGTGGAGGCTCGTTGTATTTTAGATTCGGGTTCGCAAATAAATTGCGTAACGGATTCATTTTTGAAAAAATTGAAATTAAAACGTATTCGCTTGTCAAACAATATTCAGGGTTTGAGTAATGTAAATTTAAAATCAAGTGGGGTCGGTAATTTTAAAATTATTAATCGTGATAGCGAGCTTGAAAATATAAACTTTCAAGCAGTAATTTTACCTAAAATTTGTAGTGAAATGCCACAGGTTAAACTACCCACAAAACAGTGGAATCATATTAAAAATTTAAAAATCATATATTTTCTTCTATTTTACTAGACGGTAAAATAGCGGGGGGAAAGGGACAACCTGTTGCATTTAACACAATATTTGGTTACGTACTCATGGGTAGTATACCAATAGTCGAAAATAACACACTCACACAAAATGCATTTTTTGCTATTTCGGAAAATTCGTTAGACAATATTTTGACGAAGTTTTGGCAAACAGAAGAATTGCCTAAACATAAATCGATTTCTGAAGAAGAAATTAATGCTGAAAAATCATTTGAAAATTCCTATTCGAGAAATAAAATTGGTCGTTTTTCATTAGCTTTGCCGTTTAAGGGTTCGGATCCCACATTTGTAAATAGTCGTTTATTTGCATTGCGTCGTTTTAATTTTTTAGAAAATCGTTTGGAAAAAGATATGGGTTTAAGAACCGCATATAATGAATTTATGTTGGATTATTTAAAATCGGGGCATATGTCACTGATGGAAAATCCAACGGAGATTCCAAAAAGTTACTACATTCCGCATTTTGCAGTTTTAAAGGATTCAGTTAGTACGCGCTTGCGCACGGTATTTGATGCCAGTCAAAAAGATTGTAAAGGCATTTCTTTAAATGAAACCTTGTTAGTGGGTCCAAAACTACAAAAAGAAATTCCTGATATAATGTTAACTTTTCGTTTGCACCCGGTAGTTTTTGTCGCAGATTTGAGGCAAATGTATCGTAATATAGAAATACACCCTAATCATCGCGATTATCAAAGAATATTGTTTCGATTTTCAAAGAACGATCCAATTCAAGTTTATAAATTAAATACCGTAGTGTATGGACTTTCTAGTAGTCCTTATCAAGCATTAAAAGTTATTAAAAAACTAGTGGAGGAAGATGGAAAAGATTTTCCGCTTGCTGCTAAAATTTTGGAACGGGATACATTCATGGACGATGTGGTTAGTGGTGCCAAAAATTTAGAAGTAGCCCTTAAAATTCAAAAAGAATTAATCGGTTTATTAGATAGGGGCGGTTTTAAACTTCATAAGTGGGTGTAAAATGAACCTTTGTTGTTAAAAAATGTTTCTGAGGCAGCTCATCCTGTCACACTTACATTTGACAAGGATTCTTTTGTAAAAATACTAGGGGTTGGTTGGGAACCTAGTAATGATAAATTTTCGTATAAAATTATTGTGGAAAAAAAGCCTCCTACAAAAAGGAACGTCCTGTCGGAAATCGCAAAAATATACGATCCGCTAGGATGGCTAACGCCAGTCGTATTATATGCTAAACATTTTATGCAACTTTTGTGGACACGGGGTTTAACATGGGATCAACCTCTTCCGGAAGAGTTAGCAAGTTATTGGAATAAATTTATTGCAGAATTACCATTATTATCTTCAATATCATTTGATAGATATTTATTAGTTAAAAATTATAAAAATATTGAATTGCATGGCTTTTCGGACGCTAGCCTTAGGGCATGCGCAGCCACTGTATATTTTAGAATCTTGGATTCAGAAAATAAATATACTTCTCGGTTAGTTATGGCAAAATCAAAGGTAAATTCGTTAAAAATTACATCGATACCTCGGTCAGAACTACAAGCGTGTGTTTTGTTGTCGGAATTAATTGATTATGTTTTAAACATTTGTAAACCATTCTTTAAAATAAACAAAATTTATGCGTGGAGTGATTCTGCTGTAGCGCTTTGTTGGATAAAAAGTCCCGCTTACAAGTGGCAAACATTCGTTGCTAACCGCGTCGCGCATATTCAGGAACTTGTATCTCCTGAACTATGGTACCACGTTAGGTCGGCTTCAAACCCTTCGGATCTCAATTCAAAAGGGTTGCTGCCATCGCAATTATTAAACCATCCATTATGGTTCACGGGACCTTCGTTTTTAGTTGAAAATAATTTGGTTTTTTCTTCGCCGGCACAAGTCCCACCTGACTCCCCTGAATATAAAAAGGAAGAGAGGAAAGTAGTTTTGACTAACATAATCGATAATAATATTTTTGAAAAATTATTAAGTAGACATTCATCGTTATTTAAAATAAAAAGGATTTTGGCGTATGTAAAAAGATTTATTGATCGTTTGGAAAATAAGAATAAAAATTATTTACCACTCTCAAATATTGAATTAAATTCTGCCTTATTAGATTTGGTTAAATTTGTACAATCGTCATCGTTTGAAAGTGATATTATTAAAATTAAACAAAATAAAGTTTGTTCAAAACCCTTGCGTAGACTATGTCCGTTCATTGATGACCGGGGTCTCTGCAGGGTGGGTGGTAGATTAATTAACGCAAAATTAATGTATGAGCAAAAATTTCCATTGCTTTTGCCTGGCAGACATAGGTTTTCAGAACTTTTAATAGAACAAGTACATGTCGATAATTTGCACGTTGGTTTACAAACTTGTCAATATTTAATATTACAAAACTTCTGGATCTTGTCCGCTAGGCAAGCAATTCGAAAAATCATAAATAGATGTCATAGATGTTTTAGGGTTAATCCAGTATCCTTAACACCCTTAATGGGTAACTTACCTGGCTCTAGAATAAATGAAATCAAACCGTTTAGTCAAGTTGGGGTTGACTTTGCCGGTGCATTTTTTGTAAAAATGAGCAAGCTTAGAGGCTCAAAATCTCAAAAAGCGTATCTTTGTTTATTCGTGTGTTTTGCTACAAAAGCCTTACACTTAGAATTGGCTTCGGATTTGTCGGCTGACTGTTTTTTGGCTGCGTTACGAAGATTTATATCGCGTCGCGGACGGGTAGATTGTATTCATTCGGATCGTGGTACGAATTTTCGCGGTGCCTACAAACAGTTGGTACAGTTAATGCAGGATGCTGCACAAAAGGAGACTATTTCGTGGAGATTTAACCCACCAGCCGCGCCTAACCAGGGTGGTCTATGGGAAAATTCAATTAAAAGTGTAAAAACACACTTGTTGCGTATCGTTGGTGATCAGATTTTAACATATGAAGAGTTCTATACTGTTTTAACTCAAATAGAAGCAGTATTGAATTCTCGGCCATTGTGTCCGGTAAGTTCGGACCCAATGGATCTTTCGGTTTTGACACCTGGTCATTTTTTGACTTTGGCTCCCCCTTCTGCGTTGCCAGAAGAAAATTTAGATAATATAAAAATAAATCGTTTGTCGCGCTGGCAGTTATTGCAGCAAATGCACAAGAATTTTTGGATTAGGTATAGGCAAGAATATTTGCATACGCTTATGCAACGCAACAAGTGGGACAAAAACTCAAGAAGTTTATCAATTGGTGATATGGTTCTAATTAAGGACGAAAATAGCCCTCCATTGGCGTGGCGCATTGGTCGTGTCCAAGACTTATTTCCGGGCACGGACGGTATTGTTAGGGTAGTAAATGTACGCACTACACAGGGTGTTTTAAAACGACCCTTAGTTAAGTTGTGTCCATTACCGATGGAAAATTGGATTAAAATTAAATAATTACAAATAATTATTTAATTAGTATTAAGTCGGGAAACATAAGTTTTTAGTTTTTTTTTATTTTTGATTTATGTTGGGTTTGTAAAACTTTAAAAAAAAAAGGTCAATAAAATACTAATTTTTTGGGGTTTTACTTGAAACATTATTTCAGTTATTTGGGAATGTATTAATACAATTTAATACATTCGGTGGGTGGAAATGGTAGAAAATATGGCATTTTTCCACATTTGAAAATGAATTGAATACCGCGCATGCGCTTAGGCAATGCGCAGGATTTGAGAAATGTAAGTAGTATCGTCTCGAAAAGTACGTTAGAAAATGTCGGTATTTTAAAACCGTTTGTAGTTATGATTATAATTTAATTAATATTAGAAACAATTATTATACATTGAAAACTGTGTCAGTGTTTTTTTTTTGTCGAGTATTTCCTATCGAAGTGAATCAGAGGGTTTGGAACGAAACCACCAGACATGCATGTCCAGAAGAAAATGAAGCACATGTGGTAAGTGAAAAACCTCTTTGATTCTGTTTCTAATGGATAAATCATCCAAATTTTATACTCAATTTTTTAGCGTGCCCGAATAAAAATGCATACAACTACAACGGGACTCACAGTGTTTCCTAGCTAATGTATTGCAGCCATTAATCTGAAAAAGCTCCTTTAAAAATGACGGATTCAAGATGGCAGTCACGTTTTTGTTTATTGATTTATTTTTTATTTTTATACAGTGAGGTCCAAAAGTCACTCCCCTGTTAACTTTTGAACGAGTTGAGATATAGACTTAAAATTTGGAACTCGTAAATAAGACAACAAACTATTTTATTGAATATATTTGATATTCTTAGCTCTTAAAATGTGGACAGTGACATGGCGGTTTTTTTTTAAATGAAAAGTGGGGTGATGTGACACTTTATTTTAAAGCTTACAATATTCTCTATTTGACCAAATATTTTTATGCAGATATTTTTCGGGGTTTAAATATGGTTTAAATTGGCAATTTTCGTAAAAATTCTTTAAAAAAATCAAACCATTTTTGAAAAATTATTAACTTGATGTAAAGTGGCTCCTAAACCCTTAATTTGGCAACCACTTTTTGGGATGAAGAATATAAAAAAAGCTTTTAAGGGGATATATTCTGTGGCTTGGTTCTAAAAGGGCCAATATCACTTTTTCCGTCCGTTATACCTCCAAACTATTTTTTTTCAGATCTATATAACCTAAAAAAGCCAATGTCAATGCTTGTGAGATAAATTTAGACTTTAAGCGACAAGAGACGACGTGGGTTTTCAATGAACATTTCTGTTAAACTGCTAAAACGGTAATATTTCGACTTAGTGTATACCTTCAAAATTTTTGACATTGGCCCTTTTAGAACCTAGCCACAGATATAAATGTTTTTTTTTTCAATTTTTTTTTCGTTTTTCGGTTAAAGATTGTTTTTTTTATTTTTATTTTATTTAAAAACGAAAAAAAAAATAATAATTTTTAAGGGTTAATTGTTATTAAAATAACTGTATCATATAGGCTAAACAATACCTAACTAAGGTTTTTAAACCTTAAAAGTGCATTTTTTTTAAAAGAACACGTTACACAGTTATTTACACTTTTTATACAGTGTATTTTAGTGCTTTGGTATTAGTAAATTGGTAATATAAGAGATCAATAGAATTTTATTTTTCGCCAGAATTACAATTTTATGCTCTAAAACATAAACATTAAAGACTCAATATAGACAACATAATTTAGGACTTAATATAATTAATAGTTCCCAGTCTGATTTGCACCAAAAAGCACAAAAACACAGGTGCCTGAAAATATAACACAGTCCAAACGAAAATATAACACAGGCCCACAAAAAAATAAAAAAATAAAAAGTCAATTATCCAAGCTATATTTTTGTGCACTAAAAATTAATTTGATAGTAAAAAAGCTCTCTGTCCCCATAACTTTGTCAAAAACTGGAAAAAAAGAATACTGGACCATCTACACTGTAAAAAAGGTCGCATGTAATCTTACGAAAATCCCATGAATAAAGTAGCAAGTTGTAGGAAATACCTTTCTTCGTCCCATCAAATCCTACCGAAACTATCAAAGCCATTTAATCTTATTAAAATCCCATAATATTTTGATAAGATTTGGCACGACCGTTTTTACAAGGTAGCTCGAGATCTTCAAAGTTCTCTAGTACTATTCAATTTTGGGAGTTGTGCCCGAAGATAACTTTTGATCAGAAAGTCCAGAACTAAGGTGGGTGAGCCAATTATTGCGATGTCAACACCTTTTTTTTTACCGCATTTTAATTTTTTTGTAATCACCTGAAACTTTACCACATTAAACATAATGGGTAAAAAATACCACATTTATTCTAATGGGTAAAAAATAAACAAACTGCAGGAGATTAAATAGTATCGTTTTACTAAGAGGAAAAGTGAAACTTTTTTTTACTAGTCTGTAGAATTTACGGACGACGCGAAGCGGAGTCCGGAAACTACAGACGAGTAAAAAAAGCAACCAAACCAAATGAGTGAAACATATTATTTTTTCTTCAAGCATCCTATATATATTTTTTTAAATATTAATTTTTGCATTTAATTTATTCAATAATAAAGTATGTTTTTTTTTAATTAAAATAGGCCAATAAAACCCTTTCGAAATAAAATTAAACTTTCCTTAGCTTATTTTAATTTTTTTTTCGTAGGCTAAATCGTACACTTTTCGCAATTTCGATGGTAACTTGTCTAATGTAGCATTTGCAATTTCGGAGAGATTTGTAGGTGTATAAACCATATATTCTTCAATCATTTTTAATCAATTTCACACAAGGTTTTTGCAAAGAATCTCGAGTCAACCACCTGTTTACATACTAAACGCCAGTGGTGGTTTTGCTAACTAACTTTTTTTTACGTCGTACAACAATGAACTCATTTTTTTACTGTAAAAAAATAGATCACTTCTAACTAGTTCAGTTATAAAATATGAACATTTTAGTACGCTTGAAGAAAAAAATATCATTGCTTTTTAAAAAAGATTGCATGCTGACAATATTAGGAATCCATGCCCCAAATATTGCCAGGCAATACTGGCAATAATAGTAAAAAACAAACTTACAAAAATTAACAAACTAATAAGAAAATATTGTGGCACAATAATAATTTCAGCTATTTTTAGGTACACTTTGGGCACATAAATAACAATTTGTCGACATATCGGCCTAGCGATTCTCTTCGAATAAAAAGCAGAAGCAAGATTCAGAACTCTCTGAATTATTCTTTACTTTCTTTTCTTGTTGTTTGTTGTTTTTGTCATTTTTTTTTTGTTATCAACTACTTCGCATTAGGAACACAGCTACTTAGACAAAAATCTCAAAAAATTACCTTTTCGCTTCTTTATTAAGTGAAACATAATATGGGCCAATAAAGCGCATATTTGCTATTACGTTCTTACCCTGCAATAATCGATGCTACCTAGCTTGCGACAGTCAGCACTATTTTACAAGTTAGTAGTGGAAGAGCACGAAACGCGAACTGCGTTTTTTTGCACTCCATTACCACCTGGATACAGATCCATCATATTGACAGGCACCTTTTCGATATAACAGATAACTCGCACTGCCATCTATGAGACAGAGGACGAACTAACAAGTTTAAGAAGGGGTGGCAATATTAGGAACATTGCAATAATTGGCTCACCCACCT
This sequence comes from Brachypterus glaber, assembly GCA_958510825.1. NCBI lineage: Eukaryota > Metazoa > Arthropoda > Insecta > Coleoptera > Kateretidae > Brachypterus > Brachypterus glaber. The sequence continues at coordinate 596 of CAUEHQ010000201.1, read as the reverse complement.
TATAAAATACCCTAAATTCAACCAAATCTAAATAAAACCACTTTTACATAAGAATAAATGAAGGCCTTTGGGGGCAGTGAGCTTTTTCATTGTCAAATTCGTGCCCAAAAATATGCAAGAAAAATATTTTTTTTGGGGCCGGAGTAATCAATGTACTGCGCCTTCGCCAAAATTTGAGATATTTTCACTTTCCAAAGTATTGCAAGATTTTTTTTTACCACTACAAGATCTTGTAGTGGCAAATATTGGAACCAGTTCATCGAAAATGTAAATTTAAAAGAAATAAACGTCGAATAACTTGAGAAAGGCTGATCCGATTTTCAAAAACTGTACACTATTAAAACCAGAATTAAAACACCTTTTAAATAAGGGATCACTTGACAAATACTTCCTTTAAATCTCAATTCAAAATTTGCATACAATTTTGTTTATAATGTAATTGTTATTTTAATAATAATGATCTTAGCTTAGCTTAAAGCATATAAATGTTTAATCTTGATATAATAGTCATAATATTATGACTATATTTTAGTCATCATTGTGCCTGAGATATTTAAAATATAATTGAAAAATACAAGGTGTTTATTTTCCATTTT
>CAUEHQ010000200.1:0-15803 GCA_958510825.1 Brachypterus glaber | reverse complement strand
AAAGTAATGTACCTAGTGGGAATTTTAATGTAAGACGATAAGTTAAAGTTGTTTTTAATTAACAAAATACTATTTACGTGCAAACATTTATGATTATTTCTTTTTCATCAAATTAAATAACAGTGGTAGTGAATCATTACTAGTGATATGGTATTTTTTCTACTAAAAAATTTGCAAGTGTGAGAACGATAAAGTTTACCCTGTTAAGTTTCAGCATCTGTTAAAAAAAACATCTATTAAATAGTTTGTAGGTGAAGATTATGAATATGGCAAGTACATCTTTGGTTATTATTTTAACATTTTTTACGGTTCTTTATAATTATTGTTGATAAAATTATATGATGATTAAAAGACGATAACAGTTATTTTGTCAAACAGTAAATACGGAATCGACAAAATCTGACAACGTTGCATTTTGCAAATTTGAAGCGCGATGATAAAGCTTACAGATGCGTCGTCTGTAGGCTGGATTTAAGGTTTTCTAAAGATTTTTTTTACATTTTTTTCCAATTTTTTTCTTTCTGAATCGATTTTTGGGGTCACAAAGATGATCTGGTTTTTTTTTCCGACGCAATTTCAAATACACCGTGTATACTTTAAAAAATATACATAAAAAAATAATAAAATTATATAATAGGGGTAATTCTACATCATAAAATATGACAAAAAGTTCCTATAAACATTAGGGTGCTTTTTTTTTCGACTATTTTTTTTTTCGGTCCCATCACGAAATTTTGTTGGAAGTACCCTAAAAAAAATTCCCTTAAAATTTTAGCCCTTAATATTAATATTAAGTAGTGGACCAAGGCATTTAAAGATTTTCCATTGAAAATACACGTAAACTTTGATTTTTTTTTCTTTAAATTTCTATAGCTTAGCGGCATTTTATGGCATCGCTTCGACCATAGACAGGTATTTCTCAAAATTGAATGCTCTACAAAAGTGCCCATTGCGGCATAATCATAACTCGTACTGGTGAGGTAGTTTCGGCCACCAAGCCCAATTTTTTCATAAAATTTACGTTTTTCTGTCTTTTTCTCGTATTGGACAAGAGCTACAAAAAATATTCAAATGACAAACTTGTAGGAAATTTAATTTCCTACAAAATTGGTTCTTGGCACTAAATCGCTAACATCAATATTTCTTGAGATATTAAATTCTAAAGTTTTTGTTATTTCAAATTATTATCGAGTATCACGTCAAATTATAAAAAATCGTTATTTCATTATACATCACTACATTTTTAACTAATTACTTTTTTTTTTAATGGGAGGGTAAAAAAATATAAAAAATCTAAAATATGTCAGTAATAATTGAAAAAAAAATGTTACATTCATAGATAGATTGATAGGTTAGAAATTTTTGTAATTTATAAAATACTTCTTTAAGTTAAAATATGTCCAAACCTATCAATCTATTTATGAATGTAACATTTTTTTTTTCAATTATTACTGGCATATTTTAGATTTTTTATATTTTTTTACCCTCCCATTAAAAAAAAAGTAATTAGTTAAAAACGTAGTGATGTATAATGAAATAACGATTTTTTATAATTTGACGTGATACTCGATAATTTGAAATAACAAAAACTTTAGAATTTAATATCTCAAGAAATATTGATGTTAGCCATTTAGTGCCAAGGACTATTTTTGTAGGAAATTAAATTTCCTACAAGTTTTTCATTTGAATATTTTTTGTAGCTCTTGTCAATTACGAGATAAGGACAGAAACACGTAAATTTTATGAAAAAATTGGGTTTGGTGGCCCAAACTACCTCACCAGAACGAGTTATGATTGTCGCAATGGGCACTTTTGTAGCGCATTTAATTTTGAGAAATACCTGTCTATGGTCGAAGCGATGCCATAAAATGCCGCTAAGCTATAGAAATTTAAAGAAAAAAAAATAAAGTTTACGTGTATTTTCAATGGGAAATCTTTACATGCCTTGGTCCACTACTTAATATTAATATTAAGGGCTAAAATTTTGAGGGATTTTTTTTTTAGGGTACTTCCAACAAAATTTCGTGATGGGACCGAAAAAAAAAATTGTCGAAAAAAAATGCACCCTAATAAACATATGTCTAAAAATACGTCATAGGAAGATACGCCACTTTGAAAGTGGCTAAAAATTCGATTTTTATTTAATAACTCAGGAACCCTTTGAGATACAGCAAGGAGGTTTTGCATGTGCACTATTCTTAATAAGGCCCATCTTCGTATGTTATTTTTATGTACTTATTTTAACCAGGGGCGTGCGAAACGGGGGGGCCTTATCAGTTTTTTGCCCCAAACTTATTTATGTGTATCTTTTTTTGATTTTTTGTAAAAAATAAAGAGTAAAAATACATAAAAAAACCGTTTTCAAAAAAAATGCAATTAAGGGGAAGTTACATTCTGTGCCACCAAAAATTTTACTTTTTAAAAGGATATTACTCCTTTAATATTAAATTTAGTTGTTTCGGTAAAGAATACTTTTTTGCTCAGTTTTTATTGTAGAATCGCCCTGCAGAATTAAAATTTTATGGGTGCTTTTTTGTATACTTTAAAATATAAAAAAAAACTTTAAACGCGTTTTTCACAAAATGCCATTTTTCAAAACGATTCCAGCGATTAAAAAAAACTATAAAACATATTGACTTAAATCTTTCGGCATTTTGTCGAGAATCATGTTGGCTAGTTCGCTGGTGTAAATTTTTTTCAAAGGCTAGTAATTTATTTTTTATTCCCCCTTTTTTACCTGTTTTTGGTCGGAAAAATGGCATTTTTTTTGTTTTTTCACTAAAACACGCCTGGAATTTTGTTTTTTTGGAATTTTGACTTATGTCTACACTAGCGAACTAACTAACAAGACTGTTTTTGATTTTCATGTTTCGGACCATTGGAGGCGGAGCTATCACTGGAACCGGTTGCCATGTTATTTTGAGGTGTCTTACTTCGGTGCGTGCTGCACATTTATTTATGACGGCAAAAATTTTTTTTTTGTGAACTTTAAGAGTTGCCTTATACTTTGTAAACAGTTTTGTACATAAAAATAATACAGGTCGTCTGAAAAAAATATCCAAAAATGGTCAATTTTTTGCCTCAAAAATCAGAACAACCCCTTAAATTCTTTTTGTATGGTTATTTTTCTTTGCTTTTTACTAATTTTTTCATCTTCTGATCGACACTGATATTTTTTTATTTCTATTCGATAGGAAATGTGAAGAAAATATTCGAAGAAGCTTATCCATGCATGTAATGTGGACAATCCATATTCAAATGTTGTCTCTCTTTATAAATAACGTTTTCAATTTTGTTAATTTCTGTAGGTTTAGCATGGCAAATGTAACACGTTTGGGGTGATGTTTTGGTAACAGCATTTGCTATTTTACCACCAATCATTGTCATTGAAAGCTTATGTGAAATATTTATATTCATTTCTTTTTACGTACGCTGAAATGATTTGTTTACAAACATGGGTCCAAAATGGCAAAAAAATAGCACAAAAAAATTAAACAATTGTAAATAACAGAGAGCCTATTATACAAGCCTCAATCTTGCTAAACCCTATAACAGAAACCAAAATTATTGAGGTAATAAGTAAACTCAAAAATAATGCCGCCCCTAGACCTAATGAAATTAGTACACTTACCATTAAAAAAATTCAGAAACATTTGCTTTTACCACTTAAACACATTTTAAACAGGCACGTTTATTATACAGGGTTATTTACATAAGTGATCTATTAAAAGTTTATGGAGAACCAATAGTTTTAAAAGTCTGATATTTTGCACTTTGGGGTTTTTGAATATTATAGCCAATCGATTAAAAATATTTTCATGATTGTGTCACTTCCGGTTGTACCGGAAGTGGTCCTCAACTTTGATTTTTTAAATGGAACACCCTATATACAGTAAGTTTAAGAAGTCTCGGTCGCTCTTCAACATGCAAAGAGATTTGTGCGAAGAGCTTACAAATTCGAGGAGGGGATGTGGGAAAGACCTGATCAGACAATTAAGAGAAAGACTGTGAGCTACAACGAATCGGTAAAGGCTAGTCAAGCCTGCGTATTAGCAACAGTTTTTTGATTCAAACAACAGCACTAGCAGGGACGCACTCCGAAATAAATTTATTTTAAACTAAGTTATAAAAATTTTTAAGTAAATTTCTGTTATTGTTATTAAATTTTTATGTAACTTTTTAAACAATTAAAAATATTTTACTTTCTCAGAGGTAAGTCTTGCGTTAGTAAAAGAATTGTATTTTTTTATTGCTTTTTTAACGTTCTTCCGTCAAAAAAAATTCTCTGTCAGTTTGTCTGTCTGAGAAATTTGTGATCATAATAATTCCAGAACGCTTAAGACTTAAAATTTGAACCATAGGTTGATTCTTCAAAGTTCTAGGCTGGTATTGTTTTTGGTAAAAATCGGGTTGGGGTAAAGGTGTAAAATAGACTAAAAATAATTTCTAATATTTTTTTTTTATTTTCGACAAAAAAAAACTTTTAAATAATTTTTAGAAGTCATGAAAAACATTACTCGTTTGGACTTTTGAGCATTAAGAAAGAGCGACACAGGAATGTAGGTTTATAGGGGTCTAAAATCACCAATTTTTAAATGAACATGTTTTATAAATAAGCCTTTAGTATTACTTTCCCCAAGGAAAGTCGTAAAAGTCTTGCGTTAGTAAAAAAATTTAGAAAAAATGTTATTGCTTTTTTACGTTTCACGACGTTTTATATCCAAAAAAATATGAGTTCTGTAAAAAAAGAATCTGTCTGTCAGTCTGTCTGTCCTGGAAATTACTTAAGAACACTTTGAGCTAAAGACTTCAAATTTTGACCATAGGATTATTTAAAGCTATAGGCTGGAATCGATTTAGTTAAAAATCGGGGTGGGGTAATGGGGTAAAATGAGGCAATAAAAAAATTATTTTTTTTACTAACGCAAGACATTCCTTGGGAAAAATAAGTAATAAATAAAAAAAAATTATTTTTTTAGTTTAGTTATTTTATCTAATTTTAAGCAACAAAAGTAAGTTGATGCAAAAAAATTGTATTTTGCGAAGGTATTGTATACTTAATTTACAACACCTACCTAAAATACTATTTTAGGCAAATTTGCTTTTAAACCATTGATATAACTATTAGGTTAGTTCAATAATAATAATAATAATAAAGTACTTTATTGCCAAACATAATACATCATGAACATGACAAATGGCCATTGACCGGGGTCCTTCAGCCTGGAAATATACATTAACAGTAGAAAAAATATTTATAAATAACCTATATTATACTTAAATTGGTAAAAAAAAAATTTAAAAATATTAACAATTAAATATATATATATATGTTATATCTCGCCTTATCTGTTGAACGTGAGGTACGTGACTAAAACTGCTGACACATGTCTAGCCATACTGCCCACCACGTCCGTTACTGAGAACTGTTTACAGTCTGTTATCACACTGTGAGAACTGCAACTTCAGCAGATATTTTAGTATATAAGTTAAACTAAGAATTATTATTCATTCATTATGTTTCGACCATTCAATGTAACGTGTTATTTTTACAATTCTTTTGTGTTTAAGTTAAATAAATATTTTTTAAAAACCCTTTTGTGTTAAGCGAAACCTAACATTGGCGCAGTCGGTAGGATTCACTTTACGTTGGCGAACAAAGTAACCAACGTGTGAATTCATATTCTTAAAAAGTGAAACGAACTTGAGTGCTTCGAACCAAACTGATGAAAGCAACACATCAACTTGTGTAAGTGATATTCTTGTCTTTTGTTATTTTTATATACTTTGTATCCTTAAATATTCCTTTACGTCCCACTACTTTATTGTTTAATTCCGTTCATTTAGAAACTAAGTACCTCAATATGACTGACCTAGACCAGAGACCCTCCATTGAAAACGATCAACCCCATGTTGATATACAACCTACTGTCGAAAATACCCAACCTCGCATTAAAGAGGAGCATGTAATAATCGAGAACTACAAGTTAGCGGAGTTGTTCGCCTTAGTCCCTGAATATGACGGGGACCAAGTACTGTTAAATTCTTTTATTAATGCGTGCGATACAGCGCACCAAATCGCCGTAGGTCAGCAGAGGTTTCTGTTAACCGTGCACATAAAAAATAAATTACGTGGACGGGCATCACAACTGGTTAATACGATATTTCATTACTTGGGGAAATATAAAGGATCTACTATTAACCCATTTTGGGGATACTAGGGACCTTTCAGGATTAATGCACGATCTCCAGCTAATGAAACAAGGAAATAATGAATCACCGTTACTATTCACTAATCGTATCCAAAGTCATAATTCAAAATTATACGCTGCCATAAATAGACAGAATCTGAGCCCCGATCAAAAATACTCACAAAACATTATTATCGATTCTATGTGTTTGGACACTCTCCTAACGGGATTAGATCCAAAAATTAGTAGTACCGTAGGGGCGTCAAACCCCCAAACAATCCTGGAAGCGTCTGCTCGCATTAGCCGCGAACAGCAACTTTCATACCTTGAAAATCAACGAACTTATCCTAGACGATTAAACAGACAGAGACCAGCTATTCCAAATACAAATTTTCGACAAAATTTTCAAAATACAAATAATAATAATACCGGTAGATATCCATTTAACCGCTATCCACCCTCAAACGATCAACAACGTAACCAAACTACGATTACGTGCAATTACTGTAAACGCCCAGGGCATTCTATAAATGATTGTTTCAGACGACAGAATGCTAACGCTAACTATTACATCATCCCCCTTCCTTCAAAGACAGCCATAAGAGCAACACATACGTTTGTTCTCTTTCATATCGACAAAGAAAAATTTATACCAAACGAAACTTACTATATTGAAGACGTACCTGATCTAAAACTCCCAGAACTCTTAAGCTTTATATTAGCTGACATAGACATAAATTTTGTAATCTGCCAGAATATAGTGGTCGAACCAGACCTCGACCAACGTCCTATTATTATATCGCAATACCATGACGGAAGAAACAATCTACATCGCGGTATAAATGTAAAAACGTATAGTAGAATTAGACTAAAATACAATTGGCCTAACCTTCAAAAGGAAGCAGAAAGTTATATTAAATCCTGGGAAATATGTGCACAAATAAAAATAAATAGACAAAACATGGAAAGACCCCTCGTAGTAACCGAAACCCCTAACACTCCATTTGAACGCATTAATATAGATCTGTTTACAATACCGGAAAAACGGCACTTCCTAACAATTAGAGATGAACTATCCAAGTTCACACAAGCTTACCCCCTAAAGAATAAGTCTGCAAAAGAGGTTATTCGAGCTCTTATGATATTTTTTCAACATTACGGAACACCCCTAAGAATACACACTGATCACGGAAGCGAATTCGATAATCAGCTCATGTACGACCTAGTCAAACTATACGACTTTAAGATAACATTTAGTTCAGTCGTACACCCCCAATCAAATGGCTCCGTTGAAAGATTCCATTCAACCCTTTCGGAAATACTTAGAGCTCAAAGCCTCGAATTTCCAGATGAAAACTTTTTTGAAATTTTGCCTTATGCCATGGTTGCTCATAACAATAGCTTATGCTCAACTACTGGTTTTACCCCTCATGAACTAGTATTTGGCCTTACCGCATCCAGACATGCGGAGAAACTCTACAACCAAACCGAATTAGTAAGCAAATATATACGCGATTTGAATAACAAAATATCCCACAATTATGAGCTTGCTCGGGCCAAAATTCAAAGGTCAAAAGAGAAAGCAAAGGAACGTTTCGATAAACATGTAAACCCTAAGCCCCATACTTTTACCGTCGGACAACAAGTCTGGCTAAAAGAATCACAGATCGGGCATAAATTAAAACCAAAATATCTAGGCCCCTATAAAATCGAAGTTTTTACAAACTCAGCAATTATTAGCAATAATAGTAATAGAACTAAGGTAAATTTCGACAGGTTAAAACCTTATACCCCACGGGAACCTGAATCTGACAATGAATCTGAAATTGATGAAATTGTTGCAGGTCCCTCTGGACAGCTGTAATAATCCTTCAAATATGCAGATCCCAGGAACCCTTCACAATTACCCCATTAAACAATACTCTAGACATATACTATCATAATTTATTTATTTTTATTTATCTTGACCTCTAAGCAGTTATAAAACTGGTAACAAGGCCCGCACAATTTAAAATATAATAACAGTAATGACATTGTTATTTAGAAATAAATTATGCTCGATTACTTGAACTTCTCACTGACAATTTGTCAACCAATTTTTACTATACTTCAAAATTTTAAATAAAATCCTTTCTTCTTAATTAAAGCATCCTTTCTCCAAACTCCATGTTTACTTCTTCAATACACCTTAATTAATTCATTCCAAACATTTTTCCAATAATATTTATTCCAAAACTTCCAAAAACAGTATTTTTCCGAGACTAGTAATTTTGACATTAATAATAATAGCAAACTCAATAAAAAAATGAAGGCTCAATAAAAATTTCAAACGATCAATGGAAATTACTGGTTTACAAAGATATCTCTCTCTCTTACGAAGTACCTCTGAAAACAACAAAATTATCCTTAAACATGTAAATGATTTATTAAATTTAAACAATAACCCCGGACTATTATATTTCGCTACTGACGTTCGATCACATACGCACATATTAGATAGAATTTCAGAAACTATTACAAACAAATTCATGGAAATACGAGGAGACACTACCTCCTACGATAGAGTTAAAAGAGGCATTTTAAATGGTATCGGTTCCCTTTGGAAAAGCATTACTGGAAATCTTGACGCCAGTGATGGTGAATATTACGAAAAATGTGTTAATAAATTAGAAAGAGACAAACACGAATTACAAAATTTAATGAAAAACCAAATATTAGTAACGACACAAACCGTTAAACATTTTAATTACACAATTCAAAAGTTACAGGTTGACGAAGAAACTTTTAATAATGATATTAAGGTAATAGAAAAGGCTTTATATAATATTACCGATAATCAAAACTATTTCGAATCTAAATTAAAAATATTTAATGTATGTGAGCAGTTGATAGAATCCTTTATGCTGATTGAACACGAATTAGACGATATTTTGAACAGTATTACATTTGCTAGACTACAAGTACTTCATCCTTCAATTATTCAACCTCTAGACTTACTAGATCAACTCTCGAAAATATCACAAGCCACTGAAAAAAGTGTGCTACCCCTGCAACCCGCCTTTCATAATATTGCGAACTATCTCGATATAATCAAACTTGAAGCTTATCAAACAGATAACAAATTAATTTTTATTTTAACAATCCCGTTAGTTGAACGTGATTATTATATCCTCCTCCATTTATATTCCCTACCTACCCTCGACCCTAGAACAAATTTATTCCACACAATCCTAACCTCCTCAAAGTATATAGCTGTATCCGAAGACAATGTATTTTATACACAAGTTCCCAACATGGACAAATGCAGGGGCCTACCAGCAACAGGACACAGAATTAAAATCTGTTACAACCTGGTCACCTATCCAATCGACGCTACTGCTCCATGCGAAACACAAATTTTAAATCACCCTATAAAACTACCACAAAATTGTTATATCAACACTTTTAATATCGAAGACTACAATGTCCAACCAAAGAACCAAACAACTGGTTAGTTGTTATCTCCTACAAAGTTCCACTCACAGTTACTTGTCTAAATAAACCCACAAAATCCATTTTTATAACTCAAAATTCAGTTTTGAGACTACAACCCTCATGCTCCGGTTATGTTGGTGCAACAAGGATATTATCATCATACAAAAAAACTTCAAATTTCTCAGTCATACTACAAACTCCAAACATCCCCTTCGAATGTTGTGAAGGACTACCAGATGCCACAAATCTTCCAAAACTCACACCGCTGAAAATTAACAAATTAAATCTTGACGAACTAAACACAGCAGAACACAAATTAAACAAATATAGTGAAGAATTAGACAAAATTATTAATGAACCTTTCATTAAGAAAAATTGGTCTTGGTTCACATATTTTACAATTACAATTATAATTGTACTAACAATCTTCATTATATTCTATAAATGTAAATTAAACAGAATCAATCAAATGGCTCCGTTGAAAGATTCCATTCAACCCTTTCGGAAATACTTAGAGCTCAAAGCCTCGAATTTCCAGATGAAAACTTTTTTGAAATTTTGCCTTATGCCATGGTTGCTCATAACAATAGCTTATGCTCAACTACTGGTTTTACCCCTCATGAACTAGTATTTGGCCTTACCGCATCCAGACATGCGGAGAAACTCTACAACCAAACCGAATTAGTAAGCAAATATATACGCGATTTGAATAACAAAATATCCCACAATTATGAGCTTGCTCGGGCCAAAATTCAAAGGTCAAAAGAGAAAGCAAAGGAACGTTTCGATAAACATGTAAACCCTAAGCCCCATACTTTTACCGTCGGACAACAAGTCTGGCTAAAAGAATCACAGATCGGGCATAAATTAAAACCAAAATATCTAGGCCCCTATAAAATCGAAGTTTTTACAAACTCAGCAATTATTAGCAATAATAGTAATAGAACTAAGGTAAATTTCGACAGGTTAAAACCTTATACCCCACGGGAACCTGAATCTGACAATGAATCTGAAATTGATGAAATTGTTGCAGGTCCCTCTGGACAGCTGTAATAATCCTTCAAATATGCAGATCCCAGGAACCCTTCACAATTACCCCATTAAACAATACTCTAGACATATACTATCATAATTTATTTATTTTTATTTATCTTGACCTCTAAGCAGTTATAAAACTGGTAACAAGGCCCGCACAATTTAAAATATAATAACAGTAATGACATTGTTATTTAGAAATAAATTATGCTCGATTACTTGAACTTCTCACTGACAATTTGTCAACCAATTTTTACTATACTTCAAAATTTTAAATAAAATCCTTTCTTCTTAATTAAAGCATCCTTTCTCCAAACTCCATGTTTACTTCTTCAATACACCTTAATTAATTCATTCCAAACATTTTTCCAATAATATTTATTCCAAAACTTCCAAAAACAGTATTTTTCCGAGACTAGTAATTTTGACATTAATAATAATAGCAAACTCAATAAAAAAATGAAGGCTCAATAAAAATTTCAAACGATCAATGGAAATTACTGGTTTACAAAGATATCTCTCTCTCTTACGAAGTACCTCTGAAAACAACAAAATTATCCTTAAACATGTAAATGATTTATTAAATTTAAACAATAACCCCGGACTATTATATTTCGCTACTGACGTTCGATCACATACGCACATATTAGATAGAATTTCAGAAACTATTACAAACAAATTCATGGAAATACGAGGAGACACTACCTCCTACGATAGAGTTAAAAGAGGCATTTTAAATGGTATCGGTTCCCTTTGGAAAAGCATTACTGGAAATCTTGACGCCAGTGATGGTGAATATTACGAAAAATGTGTTAATAAATTAGAAAGAGACAAACACGAATTACAAAATTTAATGAAAAACCAAATATTAGTAACGACACAAACCGTTAAACATTTTAATTACACAATTCAAAAGTTACAGGTTGACGAAGAAACTTTTAATAATGATATTAAGGTAATAGAAAAGGCTTTATATAATATTACCGATAATCAAAACTATTTCGAATCTAAATTAAAAATATTTAATGTATGTGAGCAGTTGATAGAATCCTTTATGCTGATTGAACACGAATTAGACGATATTTTGAACAGTATTACATTTGCTAGACTACAAGTACTTCATCCTTCAATTATTCAACCTCTAGACTTACTAGATCAACTCTCGAAAATATCACAAGCCACTGAAAAAAGTGTGCTACCCCTGCAACCCGCCTTTCATAATATTGCGAACTATCTCGATATAATCAAACTTGAAGCTTATCAAACAGATAACAAATTAATTTTTATTTTAACAATCCCGTTAGTTGAACGTGATTATTATATCCTCCTCCATTTATATTCCCTACCTACCCTCGACCCTAGAACAAATTTATTCCACACAATCCTAACCTCCTCAAAGTATATAGCTGTATCCGAAGACAATGTATTTTATACACAAGTTCCCAACATGGACAAATGCAGGGGCCTACCAGCAACAGGACACAGAATTAAAATCTGTTACAACCTGGTCACCTATCCAATCGACGCTACTGCTCCATGCGAAACACAAATTTTAAATCACCCTATAAAACTACCACAAAATTGTTATATCAACACTTTTAATATCGAAGACTACAATGTCCAACCAAAGAACCAAACAACTGGTTAGTTGTTATCTCCTACAAAGTTCCACTCACAGTTACTTGTCTAAATAAACCCACAAAATCCATTTTTATAACTCAAAATTCAGTTTTGAGACTACAACCCTCATGCTCCGGTTATGTTGGTGCAACAAGGATATTATCATCATACAAAAAAACTTCAAATTTCTCAGTCATACTACAAACTCCAAACATCCCCTTCGAATGTTGTGAAGGACTACCAGATGCCACAAATCTTCCAAAACTCACACCGCTGAAAATTAACAAATTAAATCTTGACGAACTAAACACAGCAGAACACAAATTAAACAAATATAGTGAAGAATTAGACAAAATTATTAATGAACCTTTCATTAAGAAAAATTGGTCTTGGTTCACATATTTTACAATTACAATTATAATTGTACTAACAATCTTCATTATATTCTATAAATGTAAATTAAACAGAAAGGGAAGTAAAATTATAGTTAATAGAAATCCACCACCTGACGACAATCCTTTTCCACCTAGAGTCCCAGAGCCTAGGAGATCCATTTTTACGAGATACGTTAGAAGACGTCCGAGTCTTAGTGGACTTTCTGATCCAGCAATTGAAGAAAGCGAAATGGTAGAAATTAACAACCCAAAACCATGGCTTAAATTATTATAGATTAAATAAATATTTTTTAAAACCCCTTTTGTGTTAAGCGAAACCTAACATATATATATATATATATATATATATATATATATATATATATATATATATATAAGATAAGATAAGATAAGATAAGATATTTATTGTCGTACATAAGCCCCCCTAGGGCGGATATACAAGTCACAAAAAAGAATACATTTAAAATATTATAATAAATTATTGACATTTACAAATTATCATTTAAAAACTCTTCGATTGAGTAATACGCTTTCTTTAATAAAAGTTCCTTAATTTTAAGTTTAAACTTCGGAATGCATACATATCGATAGCTGTCTGGTAGTTTGTTGTAAAATTTAATACCTACATAGGAAACAGATTTTTCGAATTTTGCTTTTTTATGCAGAGGAATGCATAAATTATTACACCCTCTCGTAGAGTAATTATGTATATCTGAATTTTTGGTATATAAAGATATGTTTTCTCTTACCACCACCAGGCACCTATAGATATATATGCATGGAAATGTAAGGATTTAATTTTTTATGAAAGTATCTTTACACGTTTCTCTAAATTTGAGGTCGAATATTTTGCGTATAATACGTTTTTGGGCAATAAATACCCTTTCCCAATTTATTCCATTACCCCAAAAAATAGTATTATAATTCATGTGACTAAAGGCCAACCAATAGTAAAAACTTAAAACTCCCTCCAAAGGTAATATGGATTTAACCTTTGATACTGCATAATATGCTTTATTTATTTTTTTGCAAGTAAAATCTATTTGATCTTCCCACCTCAACTTACAATCTAAATATATACCTAAAAATTTAGTATTTTCTGCTGGTAGAATACTTTGACCATTTATATTTATTTTAATTGATTTTAGGTCAATGTTATTATTGAAAAACAGGCACACAGTTTTTTCCAAGTTTAAAATAAGTCCGTTGGCATTACACCAATTAGAAAAGAATTAATTATTATTGATATTTTATTTTTAAGGTCCTCAAGGGTTCGTGCTGAGACCCCAAAAGACGAATCATCCGCAAACATTGCACTTATTTCAGCTATAACAAGTTCAGGCATGTTATTTATATATATATTAAAAAAATGAGGGGACCCAGCACGGACCCCTGAGGTACTCCTATATCTATTTTGAAAGTTTTGAGATTGCTTCACTTATTTTAACATATATTTTCCTGTCGGTCAAAAAATCAATCAACCATAAAAGTATGTTACTTCTAAATCCAATGCTATAAAGTTTTTCTTTTGTAAAAGCTATTTTAAGGCAGTCAAAGGCTCTGGAAAGGTCGAAAAAGAGCGCTGCTACAAATAAACCTTCATCAATTTGTTTATATATGTATTCTGTAAAAGAGTGGGCAGCGCTCTCTGTCGACCTACCCCTCCTGAAACCATGCTGAAATTTTGAAAAAATATTGTTTTGGTCAAAATACTCTACCATACGTACATACATTATTCTCTCAAACACTTTTGAGATAACATTTAGTAAGGCCACTGGTCTATAGTTGGCTTTGTTTTTAGGGTCACTTTTTTTATATAGTGGAATTATTGATGCTGTTTTCAAAATTGAAGGGAATTTTCTGATATACTACTGGCTACTGATTTTAATATTTTAGTAGAGATGTTGTCTGGTCTACAACTAATTTTATTTTTTAAATTTTTGATTATATTTATAATCTCATAACTGGTGACTGGCTTAAAATAAAATAAAGAATTATTAGATTTGGCAACAGTGCATTTATCTGACTGGTTGTTACCAAAATGGTTTTCAAGTGTAGCTTGTGTGACTTCTGAAAAATATTTTCCATAAACTTGGGCAACTTCTTTGGGTTCTGATATAAGCAAATTATTTTCCTCAAGTATAATATTTTTCTTAATTTTTTCCGCCCTGTATTTTCATTTGCAAGCTGCCAAATCTTTTTTTGTTTATCATCAGAGTTCTCTATCAAGGTTTGATAATATACTTTTTTTGTTTTATCAATTAACTTACTGTGTACTTTTTTAGCTTCTTTATACTGTAAAAAAATATTACTATCGTTCAAGTTTTTAGCCACCCAAAAAAGATTTTTTAAGTTCACACTTGATGTTACAATTTTCTGGGTAAGCCAGCTTTTTTATTTTTTGTAGCATTATTTTTGCAGGTTTTTTGACAGAAAATATCAATGGACCCCAAAAGCATATTTGTGAATTTTTCGAAAACAACATCAATACATTCCCCGGAATAAATATTTTCAAAGTTAGTATATTTAAGATAGAAGTTGAGATTTTCAAGATTTTTACCAGATAAATTTCTGGTTTTTTGTTTATTTTTATCGAGGGTTTTTTTATTACAATTTATTTTATAAGTAAATTCAAGCTAAATGATCCCCAAAATGGGGGGAAACACTTTTGTATCACAAACAGAGTCTGCTCTAGCCAGAATATAATCAATTTTGGATTTGGAAATTTTGCCATTCATGTCTGTGTAAATTCTGGTAAAATCTACTTTATTGGTACATTTTAGGTTAAAACTTTCGACTAAATCTAAAATTACCTGAGTTTCTAATGTTTTCTGAAAGTAGTGGACATTCATATCACCACACACATATATATCTATATTGAGCTTGGCACAACACACCAAAACTTCAGTTAATCTGCTAATAAATACTTTAAAGTCACCATTTGGTGACCTGTAAACACTAACTATACAGCACTTATAGTCACTCATTTGCATTTTTAGAGCACTTACTTCAAAGTGTATTTCTTCACAGAATTGTGCAACATTTATTTCAATGTAGCTTATACTACTATCTGTTTTCACAAACAGTG
>CAUEHQ010000199.1:0-17791 GCA_958510825.1 Brachypterus glaber | reverse complement strand
AATATGGTGCCATTAAAAACAATGAGTTTTTGAGCAAGAAACTTTAAAATGGTTACTCAGTTATGAATGGAATATTCAGCGTAAATGTATTTTTTTAGGGTTACTTAGATCATTTTGAGTAAATTGATGAAAACTAAAAATTTAATTAAAAAACTTTGAAATTTAAAAAATGTTATCATTATTCTCAGAATGAAGCGTAAAATCGAAATTTGTAAAATATATAATAGTGTCCTATTTAAATGTACTTTTTATGTTAAAAGTTGACGTTTTATGGCAAAAAAAAAGGTTCCAAATTTGAAATCTCTAACTTTTAAAATAAAGAAAAAAGGGTGTACCTTGGTCTTGTTACACCCGGTATACAAAAAAATTATCAACAAAAAGCACTACACAGAAAAAAATATTGTCTTAAATCAATGTGTGATTTGATATAACGAAGAGAATATATCCTTTAAAGCAAAATTGAGCTTTAAATATGAAAGGATAAGAATATCGTATGCTTGAAAGGAGAATATATTCTCAAATATAAAAGGATAAGAATATGGTATGCATTAAAGAATATATTCTCTTCGTATACAAATTACCATATTCTTAATTTGATAATATTTTTCTACGTGCAGTGGTATTTCCGACGAAATTCAGCACATGTGAAAGTTTTTGCATCTTGCGTGAAAAAAAATTTGGTCAAAATTTCTTTAAAAAATCAAACAATTTTTGATGAATGATTAATTTCATGATTCAAAAAGGTAAAAAATACTTTTATCCACGGCCGTGACTAATAGGCCTATTAATCACGGGTATGTGAAAATAAGGCGTGTAAAATTTAAAACGACCGTGGATAAAGTATAGAATTCTACTCGCAAATAATACCTATTAATCATTCGGGTGATTAGGTCACTCGCCCTTCTACTCGTGTCCCAAAACTCACCCTCATTGATTATAATAATAATAATAATAATAATAATAATAATAATAATAATAATAATAATAATAATAATAATAATAATAATAATAATAATAATAATAATAATAATAATAATAATAATAATAATAATAATAATAATAATAATAATAATAATAATAATAATAATAATAATAATAATAATAATAATAATAATAATAATAATAATAATAATAATAATAATAATAATAATAATAATAATAATAATAATAATAATAATAATAATAATAATAATAATAATAATAATAATAATAATAATAATAATAATAATAATAATAATAATAATAATAATAATAATAATAATAATAATAATAATAATAATAATAATAATAATAATAATAATAATAATAATAATAATAATAATAATAATAATAATAATAATAATAATAATAATAATAATAATAATAATAATAATATTTATTGCCAGAAAAAAAATATATAACAGGTACATCCTAATTAAATGCTAAATGGACAACAAATATGCTAATAGCACAGAAAATGTAGAAACATTTGAGCGTGCATTGAATAATATACTATTTTCCACTACTAGAACAACATTATTTTTCAGACTGTAAAATCAATTTTTTTCACCTATAGCAATAATAATATTTCTCTCCTAGTATGAGTAAATTTTATAAACAATGGATTTGTCACTTTAGATGTTTCAGTTCCTTGTGCAATTTTTACTAATTAAACCCAAGAAAATAGATTTAAATAACTTTTTATTTATTAAATATAATTAATTTTAATTATTACCAATTGATACAATAAATAATTAGCTAAATATTATGAAAAAAATAAAATAAATAAAAAAACTAAATTTTTAAACGTCAGTTCAAAGTATTTATTTGATCAAATTTCATTGATCAAGGCTACTTGATTTTTATGAAAATTTCAAGAAATATAATTTCTGTTCATAATTTATTTTATTATTTGAAAAAAAATAGTTAAATAGTGCTAGTAGTAAAAAAACTAATATATAAACTAAGATAGAGAAGACTATTATAGCCTTGCACTCTTAAATCCTTGCTGCTACGCAGCTCGGGATTTAATACGCTCCGCTAAAAAAAATGTCTTTTCTACCTTGGTATATAATTACTATTAAACTAGGTGATAGAAATATAAATAAAAAAAAAATCTTAAAAAATACATTTAAAAAACTTTTTAACAAATTAAAAAATATATAGCAGAATAGAGAATTTTATTTGTATTTTGAGTTTATTCCCACTAACAAAATTAACCATCTTTAATTAACAACTAATAAATTTGAGAGGAATAGAAAAGAAGGCATGTCCAATTAGTTAGTTTTCAAACGGGCGTCTCGGTAGCTTAGTTGGTAGAGCGCCAGTCCGGAAACCGTGATTCGAATCCAGACTGAGACCTGACTTTTTTTCTAATTTTCTCTTCTGTCCGATATGCCACTAATATTTTCTTACATAATTTATTACGGACATCAAGAATACTTCTTATAATATTTTAGTATTTATACACATCTGACACAAAGCTTCTTGAAAAATGTCTGCCCTTATATTGTTTCCTAATTTGGCAGGAGATTATGCAATTATCTGTCTTTTTCTTTATTTCTCTGATTTAAATTGAGATTTTATTGGATAAAATTTACCTTTAATAACTATATTAAACCCAGATATTTATAATTTTAAGGAGATAGAAAAAAAGAAAATATGGAACAGTACTTTGCTTTGAAAGCATCGGTAAAAACATTAGCGAAATGAAAGATGTATCCTGTGACCTACATGGTGGTCTGACGAAGGAGCCCCGTTTCTACCACTACATGAAGTAGTCCAAAGACCATAAGAATAGTTGTTTTGGGAAAGGTGCCTAGGATAACGCCACCCTGTTGAAAAAATATTTAAATTTAATTTTGAATTAGTTAGCTTTTGCGAAAAAGTCATATAAAACAAGCATTAAGACACTATTTCCTTATTTCTGATACAATATAAATTCAATATCCTTATACCTTTTATAGCTTTGTTACAGGCTAGCTACTTAATCAGCTGATTCGATTCCCTTATTTTAAATAAAAATTATACCAGGCCTTGTGACCAGGCCCGGACGGTGCTGTAAAGCAGTGAGTCAACCGCAACTAAAAAAAATATACAGTGCGGTCCAAAAGTCACCCCCCCCTTTTAACTTTTGAACGAGTTGAGATATCGACTTCAAATTTAGAACTCTTAAATAAAACAACTTAAACTATCTTTTAGCATATATTTGATATTCTCAGCTCTTAAAATATGGGCAGGGGGGCATGGGGGGACATTTTTTTTAAATAAAAAGGAGAAAAATCTAAATTATGCAACAAATCTCTAAATTCGGCCTGCCTACGCATCTACAGAGGGGTCCAAAAGTCACCCCCCCCCTCCTAACTTTTAAACCAGTTGAGATATCGACTTCAAATTTGGAACTTTTAAAAATGACAACTATCCAAACTATCTTTTAGCATATATTTAATACTTTCAGCTCTTAAAATGTGGGCAGGGGGGCATGGGGGCACATTTTTTTTAACGGAAAGGGGGGTCCTGTGATACATCATTTTAAAGCTTATAAAATTCTCTATTTAAACTAACATTTTTAAAATTTTTAAAATGTTTTTTAAGGTTTTGATTTTTCAATTTTTAGTGCTAAAACATTCGATTTTTTAAGTTTTTTTTATAAATAAATTTTTATTTATGTCAACTAAAATTAGTTTAAAAGTATAATTAACATTTTTTTATGATGACATTAGGCATTTTTAAAAAATTATTTGTTTTTTTTTTTTGGAGTAATTTTGACATTAATACCTATTTCAACCCCATTTTAAACCCATTTTTTTTTTAATTTAAAAATATGGAGTTAAATGGAGAATTTTATAAGCTTTAAAATGATGTATTACACGACCCCCCTTTGCATTTAAAAAAATGTGCCCCCATGCCCCCCTGCCTACATTTTAAGAGCTGAAAGTATTAAATATATGCTAAAAGATAGTTTGGATAGTTGTCTTTTTTAAAAGTTCCAAATTTGAAGTCGATATCTCAACTGGTTTAAAAGTTAAGAGGGGGGGGTGACTTTTGGACCGCTCTGTAGATGCATAGGCAGGCCGAATTTAGAGATTTGTTGCATAATTCAGATTTTTCTCTTATTTTAAAAATTGTAAACATAAAGAGCTGCCAATGAACGCAGTTTAGGGAAACTGATTTTACTAATAAGTGCAGTTTTTAGTTTTGAACCTTGTGATGACTTTGAATGTTCTTAAGAGTGCAGCTGATTGCTACAAAAATATTTTTACGATCTTTTATATACTTAGACATACCGCCTCGAGTAATGGTCGATATTGCCAGCATTTTCCGACAAGAGATTTATACAATGTTATTCCGGCCGTCGGGAAACTAATGACAAACGTGCCGTTTCCCCCGGCAAAGCTTAAAAACTGCCGAATGTGCATTAACAACAACAGTTCCACCTTGCCTGAACACAGGCCAGTTGGCGGAAACCGCGAATTTATTTCATCACAATTCAGCGTAGACCGTACTTGCAAGAGCGTAAACAGAACTTCCAACCAAACCCTACACTTTCATAAAATTTAATTTTAAACAAAACATTTGAAAAAAAAAGCAATGAATCCATATTTGCTCTAAATTTTACACTAGCTTTTAAGATGTACTTAAAAGTAGCTTGTCATAATTTGTAAATAAATATAAAGTTAAATATAAAGATTAATTCATTTAGCCAAATTAGAAATGTACAATATATTATTAAGACAATACAACAGCGGGAATGGATAATAATAAGCAAACATAGAAATGCTGATCATGCTAGCATGAAGCATGCTTCTTTTGTTATCTAATCCCCCTAAATATTAGTTGTCATTTAATAAGTTTCTTTGGTTATTTACCTTAGAAACGTGAAGTTAATAATTCATTAATTAATGCTACTTATAAAAAAAATCTGCGGGTTTTTTATTAAATTAGAAAAAAGATGGGCATTGAAAATGTCTTATGGGAAATTTATTGATGATTGCGATATCAATAAGGAACTGGCCTATGGCCTATGGAGTATCGCGTATGACCAACCAAATGGCCTATAGCATATGGCCTATGGCTTGTGGCCTGTGACCTATAGTAACGCTTTTCGTGACAAAATCGTGAGAAAAGTCTTTATAAAAATTGTGACAAAATTCATGGGTTTCGAGCCATACAGTGAGCTACAAACATTTATAAGATTCAACAAAAATGTACGCATGGTGAATAGCATATTTAGGTACTCTAAAGTGTTTAGATTAAACATTTGTTTACCGTTAAATCATACATTTTCCTTCTTGGACATAATCTTAATATTTCTTCAGGAGGGCTTGATGACTACTAAATTAATCCTGCAAGATTTAAGTTAGTTGATTCTAAAACTACTATTAACGCAGAATAAAAATACCCTTACACTTTTTATTCTATTTTCACCGTTTTCGAGACAAATACAAATTAATAAATATAAAACTTAAACTTGAGTCACTTAATTAATTAATTAATTTTTTAGTTAATTTTAACGGATGCATGTGTAAATATAGTTTAAAATGTTTACTTTGATAGTCTACTTTTAGATTCAAGAACCAAATATATATTTTTTTTAATACAATGTTCCTCATAAGCATTTAAAAAATCCTTAATTTTTTATTTAAATATTAGTTGTTGACTACTGTAAAAATTTAAAACGTGAATTTTGATGTTTTCATATAATTTTTATCAATTTTGATATTTTTATTATAAACGCGGTTCCAAATAAGTTTCATATGGATTTTTGATTTAAAATGGACCACCAACAACAATTTGACCACCAATACTGCAGTAAAAGGGGATGTGCAGCAAGGGGACAAAAAATTTTATGGCAAAAGAAAATTAAGCCAATTTTTTATTAAGTATAAAATTTATCACGTTAAAGAAACATTTAAATCAAAATTTTAGTTTGGAAAATCCAAATTTCCAGTTGGGACTTTTTGGACTTTTGCAACTACTCTTTAAATAATATTCAAAAATAAGAAATTAATGAAAGTGACATCAAAATGCATAATTATGAAAAACTTAATTTAAATAGTAAGAAGTGGCAAATGCAACTGTACAATTTGCCTAACAGCGCGAGCCGTTGGCAAAATTAAAAAAAGGTGTAATGAAAATGTTGACATGGAAATTAACAATAGTACAGGGTTTCCACCAAAAATTGACATTTAAATTCCAGGTATTTTCCAGGTTTTCCAGGTAAAAATTATTAAAATTCCAGGTATAGTAAAATAGTTTTAGTATATAATAATAATATTAAAGTAACAAAAAATTTAAAAAATCATTTCGGGTAATTGATTGTTATTCCTCGTAGAATTGTAAATTTTGTAAAATAAAATTTTTTTCGAAAAGAAATCTTCAAAAAATTAATAAGAAACAAGAAAAATTTATCGTTAAATTGATTTTTAGCAAAAGTGACAATTTCAATCATTCGGATCACAATAAAAAAAAATTGGTTTGAACGTTTGAGGGTTTCTTTGGGGGTTTCTTTGTGATACTTTGAGGTTGAAAAAAAAAACAAAAAAGTATTTTGTTTACTCGGCTGTGCCTCCTAAGAAAAAAGCACTCTCGTGTACTAAAAACTAGGTTCGCGTACTCGGTGCGTAATATACTATTTTATCATTGCTCTACGACCATTTTTCGCTAAGTTATAGGCTCTTAAAATCACCTAAAAACTTAGGCTGTTTTCTATATCCTTAAAATTTTGTGCTAAGGGTATTAAATTTTTCTTAAACAAATTATATTTTTGTATGTTAAATTCTTATTACAAAATTCCAGGTCAAAAAACGTGTTTTTTAAGAAAAGAATGTTAAATTCCAGGTATTCCAGGTGGGAATCTAAATTCCATGCGTTTTCCAGGTTTCAAGGTTAGAAACGTGAAGTTAATAATTCATTAATTAATGCTACTTATCAAAAAAAATCTGCGGGTTTTTTATTAAATTAGAAAAAAGATGGGCATTGAAAATGTCTTATGGGAAATTTATTGATGATTGCGATATCAACAAGGAACTGGCCTATGGCCTATGGAGTATCGCGTATGACCAACCAAATGGCCTATAGCATATGGCCTATGGCTTGTGGCCTGTGACCTATAGTAACGCTTTTCGTGACAAAATCGTGAGAAAAGTCTTTATAACAATTGTGACAAAATTCATGGGTTTCGAGCCATACACAGTGAGCTACAAACATTTATAAGATTCAACAAAAATGTACGCATGGTGAATAGCATATTTAGGTACTCTAAAGTGTTCAGATTAAACATTTGTTTACCCTTAAATCATACATATTCCTTCTTGGACATAATCTTAATATTTCTTCAGAAGGGCTTGAGGACTACTAAATTAATCCTGCAAGATTTAAGTTAGTTGATTCTAAAACTACTATTAACGCAGAATAAAAATACCCTTACACTTTTTATTCTATTTTCACCGTTTTCGAGAAAAATACAAATTAATAAATATAAAACTTAAACTTGAGTCACTTTAAAATACAATTTTTTAATTAATTTTAACGGATGCATGTGCAAATATAGTTTAAAAGTTTACTTTGATAGTCTACTTTTAGATTCAAGAACCAATTTTTTTTTCTATATAATGTTCCTCATAAGCATTTAAAAAATCCTTAATTTTTTATTTAAATATTAGTTGTTGACTAGTGTGAAAATTTAAAATGTGAATTTTGATGTTTACATATAATTTTTGTCAATTTTGATATTTTTATTATAAACGCGGTTCCAAATAAATTTCATATGGATTTTTGATTTATAATGCACCAACAACGACAATTTGACCACCAATACTGCAGAAAAAGGGGATGTGCAGCAAGCGGACAAAAAATTTTATGGGCAAAAGAAAATTAAGCCAATTTTTTTATTAGGGATAAAATTTTTCACTTTAAAGAAACATTTAAATCAAAATTTTAGTTTGAAAAATACTAAATTTCCAATTTGGACTTTTTGGACTTTTGCAATTACTCTTTAAATAAGATTCAAACATAAGAAATTAATGAAAGTGACATCAAAATGCCTAATTATAAAATTTAAATAGTAAGAAGTGGCAAATGCAACTGTAAAATTTACCTAACAGCGCGAGCCGTTGGCAAAATTAAAAAAAGGTGTAATGAAGATGTTGACGGAAATTAACAATAGTAATAATAATATTTTTTTTTTCATGAATACATTGCTTTCCCAAAGTTTTATTTTTTTAAAAAAATGAGAAGGCAAAATTATTGAGAACCACTGATTAAAAAAATAACACTAGCCAAAATTTAAGACATAACTTTCAAAACTCCATATTATAACAGTTTTAAAAAAGTGTCTGTCTGTACATTTTATGAATTAAAAAAAAGATTTTTTGTTTTTAAAAATTAAAGAAAAAGGGTTAACTTTCAATTTAATTCTATATTTGGATGGGTATAAACTAAAATTAACTCGCTTATTGCTTTCAAAAGTCACCCAACCCAAAGATTTACATTTATTAATTTGAATTTTTCTTGATATTGATAAGCATTGGATAAATAACATAAGCATATTTTGATTCTGCGTTAATGAAGGTATAAGAATCAACTAAAATAAGTCTTTCAGGAAATTGTTGATAAGTCCTCCTGAAGAAATGTTAAAATAAATACCTAAATATACTACTTGCGTACATTTTTGTTAAATCTTATAAATGCTTGTGGCCCACTGTGCATAAGACTTTTCCAATGTCAAAATTTTTCTCTCGTTTTTCTTATTTTAAAAAGTCCAAACCAAATAGCCTATACTGCCTTCCTAAGCTGAAAGGTCATATCTGTGTATGTTAAACCTATGTAGATAGGACCTTTCAGCTTAGAACGGTAGTATAGCATATGGCCTGTGGCCTATAGTAACGCTTTTCGTGACAAAATCGTGAGAAAAATCTTTACAAAAATTGTGACAAAATTCATGAGTCAAAATTTTTCTCATTACTCCCTTTTCTTATTTTATTTTCCCTGCAAAGCTTAAAAAACTGCCAAAGTTACGTTGACAACAAAAGTTCCACCTATTCTGAATGCACGGCAAAGAGTTTATTAAATTAAATTAATTTCATCACAATTCAGCGCTGGGGCGCGGTATTCGCAAGGACAAACAGAAAATCAGAAAATTCGCGAAGACAGGTACTTTGAGAAAATCCACAAATAGTGCCAACAAAAAGTTTCACAATCAGGCTGATCTTTTTCACCAGCACAATTGTTTTGCCAGCATGTGCTGTGGTAGGTATCTAAAAAAAACAAAACTCATCATTGGTGATAACTAGCAAAAAATAAATTTATTTTTAATTATTAACTGACGTAAAAATAAAACAAAAATAGTGAACTCCCTTTAATTTCTGCGTTCCGGCTACCTACCTCAGTATTATTGTTTTGTATTATTTTTTGGTGTCCCTTAGGGATAATTCATACTTTTTTTATTTTTCATATTAACTCCCTTTTATTATTTTATTTTCAAGGTAAAACTTAAAAACTGCTGAATGTACATTAATACTAACTTGGCCGAACATACCCAGGTTGATGGATTTGTTTCATTACGTAAGGGGCATAAAAAGAATTTATTTCTAACAGCTCTATCAAAAAATGTGGGTAGTAAGGTAATTACCTTGATACTTTTTTTGTTTTGTTTTTTTTTTATAATACGATTACCATCATGATAGTGATCGTATCTTTAAAAGACAAAACTAATATAGTTTCCATAAAACTCCAATTAATGTAGGGAATTACCTATTCAAGATAGGGATTCGAAACGATCCAATCTTTTCCGGCTGCATGAGGTTAGGTCTGGATATTAATATATGAAAAAACCTAGCAGGAGGGACATAGAAACGTTCTCATACTTCCTAGAAAAACCTTCAATTTGTCAGAATAAAATAAGAGATTTTTAGAGTAGTAATGTTACGAAAAAAAAGAGTTAAGTAGTACTTAATAAGTACCCTTGACTGGAGGTTCAGGGTGAGAGATATGGTTGGTACAGCGCGGGGCTGTGAATAAGGGTCGTATCGGCCTAGTTGCCCAGGTTAATAAAGCCTCTCCACCAGTTAATACTACCAGTACAACGTCACAATAACAAAAACTAAAACAGGCCTTTGAACCTGTAGACCAGGTGGTATCTGTTTTAAAACACCCATGTTTGGGTAAATCGTATACCATTCGTTATTTTTGGATGAATGGGTCCAGAATATCACTAAACATGATAATTTCACTATGCGCATAAAATCAACCCTGTGCGTAACTTTTTATATAACAAAATGTTGCAAAATCGAGAAAAATTTCATGTTTTTTCTCCTTTTCGTGCATATATCTCTGGAACTGTTCATTTCAGACAAATATTGAAAAGGAAAAAAGTTTTGCAATTGAATTTTATATATAATGAAATTGGTTGCAAATCGAAAAAATAATAATTATTATTGAAAAAATAGTAAAAAAAGTATACGTAGGACCTTCAAAATTGGCACAAGAAAACTTCATGGTGTGCTAAATCATCACACCAAATTTCATCAAAATTGGTCTGATAGTTTTTGCACAATAATTTTGCAATCCGGATTAAAAAAAAATGCAAATTTTCAAAATCATACAAAATTGAACATAAAGCCCTTAGATACTTGAAAATTTAAACACGTATAGAAGAGAGCTTAAACTTTCAAATGATGTTTGAAAAATTAAAATCCGTTAATTAGGAGAGCCTACGCAGCTGGTTAAACATTTGCCGAATTTTTGCGCTTATAAACAATTAGAATAACTTTATGAATTTCAGATGAATTTTTTTTTTAATATACATTAAAAGTACTTAAAAAGACGCGTCCTTTAAAAAAAATTATGATGATTCGTTCATTAGTTTCGAAGTTATGATCGTTCAAATTTAACTGCCATTTACACTGAAACTACAAGGGCATAAGGGCTATTTTTTCGACAACTACCTTTGTTATTCCGAGTACTTACAAGACATTAATTTGCAATACTTACGATCATGTGCGACCTTGTTAAAATGTTTATTAAAAAAACTCAAGTTCGCGTGAAATCGACGAAAAGTGTACGAGAGGTTGCTCCGTCCGACTATAAATTGAAATCGCGAGTTCTAATAGCAACAAAAAGAAGATATCGATTAGCAGTTTTTTCATATCGTTTCTTATTGTAATTTAATAGTTCTTTTATAAATAAGTTAATTATTATTGTATGTTATTATTATCACTTATATAAAAGATATTTTAAAATTGCTCAAAAAATGTTATAAACAATTTTTTCCTAAAATACATTGTATTCGAGATATTAGCGTTTAAATCAGTAAAATGTTTTTTTAGCATAACTTAATTCTAAAACGATTTTTAGTTTTTATATTTTAGTTTTATATATTACCCCAAATGAATATAAATATATTTAAAAAAAATGTATTTCAAATAAAAGCCTTTTTTCTATTTTGCGACTCTTATAATCTCATAATCACACGCATTTTAAGTGTTCTTATAGGCCCATAAGAGGTCTCTACTTTTTTTTCTGTTGGGTTGACAACAAACAAAAGCCTACCTCTTGACGTTTTGCGTGCAAATGTCAATGTCGATTTAAAAATTTAATTTTTTACAAAACTTTGTGTTTGGGTTATTTTTTACCGTGTTAAAATTGTTGACTGGTTAATTGCAGTGAAAAAAAGAAGAGATGACTGTAAAATATATCAAAATATCATTTGTTCTTAGAATTTTAAAATTCTGTAATGCCAACCCAAAACAAAAATCCCTAAATCAGTCATCAATTTAAATGTAAGTTTTTTAAATTTTAGGGCAAAATAGAAAAAATTGTATAAAGCACTCGTTTCATAACACGTTTTTAGAGCACTAGTACTTTAGAAAATTCGCCGCAAGCGGCTCGTTTTCTAAACTTGTACTCGTGCCCTTAAAACGTATGTTATGAAACTAGTACTTTAATATACTATTTTAAGCCATATAAAAATGCTATATACAGTTTTTTTTGCGTCAGGTATCCATCTCTCACTAGGTTTCAGTTTCAGTGCAAATGGCGGTTAAAAAGTCCAAACGATCATAACTTCGAAACTAATGAACGAATCATCAAATTTTTTTTTTAAGAAAGCGTCTTTTCGAGTACTTTCAATATATATTAAAAAAAGAACAAATTCATTGAAAATTCATAGTTATTCTAATTGTTTATAAGCGCAAAAATTCGATAAATGTTTAAACAAGTGCCTAGGCTCTCCTAATTAACGGATTTTAATTTTTCAAAAATCATTTGAAAGTTTGAACTCTCTTCTATATGTATTTAAATTTTCAAGTATCTAAGGGCTTTATGTTCAATTTTGTATGATTTTGAAATTTTGAATTTTTTTTTTAATCCGGATTGCAAAATTATTGTGCAAAAACTATCTAACCGATCTTAATTAAATTTGGTGTGATGATTTAGCACACCATAAAGTTTTCTTGTGCCAATTTTGAAGGTCCTACGTATAGTTTAAGTATCCGAAAAAAAATTCCAAAAAAACTCGATTTTTCTAACCCTTTTTTTGTGATTTTTACTATTTTTTCAATAATAATTATTATTTTTTCGATTTGCAACCAATTTCATTATATATAAAATTAAACTGCAAAACTTTTTTTCCTTTTCAATATTTGTCTGAAATGAACAGTTCCAGAGATATATGAACGAAAAGGAGAAAAAACATTAAACTTTTCTCGATTTTGCAACATTTTGTTATATAAAAAGTTACTCACAGGGTTGATTTTATGCGCATAGTGAAATTATCATTTTTAGTGATATTCTGGACCCATTCATCCAAAAATATCGAATGGTATACGATTCACCCATCTCAAAACAGATACTGCCTGGTCTACTGATGCACGTTGTAATGTAAATAATTAATTTGCTATTTTGGCGAAGGCGCACCTAAGGGATTAGGGTTAATTCATACTTTTTTCTTTTTCATATTAACTCCCTATTATTATTTTATTTTTTTACGGTAAAACTTAAAAATTGCTGAATGTACATTAATTTCAACTTGGCAGAACATAACCAAGCTGATGGATAATAGCTAATTACCTGTTCAAGATAGGGATTCGAAACGATCCAATCTTTTGGGGTGCATGAGTTTAGGTCAGAATATTAATATATGAAGAAACCTAGCAGGAGGGATATAGAAACGTTCTCACACTTCCTAGAAAAATCTTCAATTTGTCAGAATAAAATAAGACTTAGCATGAAAACTACACCAGAAAAATTGTCAGCACATGTTGCCAACCAATTAAATTTGACAGATAATCTCAAACAAACAATAATAACAAACGAACTGCGGTCAAATGGTGCTTATAAAACTTATAAGCTTGGGGTTCTAGAAGAACATTATTTATCAATAATGAGCCCTGGTTGCTGGCCGCAAAATGTAAGCCTGCAGGACTTTCGTGTCCAAAGAAAATGGCCCTTTTACAAAAAATACAACCAAAAACCAAGGTATTAATTCGACGAAGTTTATGCAAATAAATTCCAGAAGCGTGAGGCAAAAAAAGTTACATCTAGATGCATTCCTGCTTAAACACAATCCATCTTTGGTTTCTATATGTGAAACCTGGCTTAAGAACTATGAAATAAAACATTTTAATCTCGAAAATTATTATAATATATCGAAATTTTGTAGGTCAGACAGAGTTGGGGGTGGTGTTGCCTTATTTGCACGCTTAGATTTTGAAGTTCAGGAACTTACTACTCCAATTGTATGTACAGAAAGAGTTTTTGAGTATACTTGTTGTGGTTTTGTTTATGATGGCGAAAAATGTGCTTTTATTTCAGTTTATCGAGCCCCAAATGGCAATATGGATATCTTCCTATGCAAGTTGGAGAGTTTACTGCATCATATTAAAGGTAAATGCAAATTTATATTTCTTGGGGGTGATTTCAACATTTGCCTGCTGTCGAAGAACAATAATGTGACCAAGTTCACTGACATTCTAGAAGGGTATAATTTAAAATCCATGATAATAAAGCCTACTCGTAAAAAATCTTTACTAGACAATATTTTTACAAATTGTGATATCCGTGTTAACTCTTCACTTGAAAACGTAGAGTTCTCCGATCATCTTGCCATCGCTCTTAATCTGTGTAAGCCTAAAGCCCAAAAAACTAAACAAAAGTTTGTTACTCATAGAAATTTTTCTGAGGAAAATAAACTTAAATTCATAGATTCTATATCAAATACTGACTGGGGTCTGGTCTATGAATCAGCCTCTGCTCTAGATAAATATGAAAATTTTATACATTTATTTAAAAATAATTTTGAAAGTTGTTTTCCTCTAGAAAAAGTCAAATATAAAACACCTAAGAAAGGCCTATGGCTTACAAATGAATTAAGGGATATGGCTAAGAGATTAAGCGATTTACATTGGTTGCGCAAGCATTCAAAAAATAATAAGGTTGATAAAGATTATAAAACTTTAAAAAACAAATACAGTAGAGAATTACAGAAAGCAAAAAAAAACTATAATGATGAAAAGTTAAATAAAGGTGATAATATTGTGAAAAACGCCTGGAAAATAATTTCTGATACAATAAAACCAAACAAAAAAAGTGACTCGATGCATATAGAATACGAGGGCAGTTTAATAAGTGAGCCTATAGAGTTGGCAAATATTTTTAATAATTTTTTTCTAAAGGATATTCCAGGTCAGAATCCAGCAGCGATTAATTATAATTGTGACAGGAAAACGCCGCATAGCATGTTTTTAGGTAGTGCCTCTGAAGAAGAGGTGAGGGAAGCTATACGGGCGACTACCAAAAAATGGTCTGCTGGCCCTGATGGTATCCCTTGTAATATTGTTTCTCTGGTAGCTGATGCAATTACGCCAGTTATTACAAATTGGGTAAGTGCTTCATTTGAGTCGGGCTTATACCCTGCCGATCTAAAAAAGGCAAGAGTGATTGTTCTACACAAAAAAGGGTCCAAGTCGGAGGTTTCAAATTATAGGCAAATCTCTAATCTCTCTGTATTTGCAAAAATTATAGATAAGGTGATGACCAAAAGGTTGACAGCTACTTTTCAAGATATAATCTTTTATCCTCTTCCCATTATGGATTTCGGTCAGGTTTAAGCACCAGCTATGCTTTATTTGAGGTGTTAGATTATGTTTTAGAAAATGTAGATGGGGGTAAGGATATGGTTTTTAATTTGTTCTTTGACATGACAAGAGCATTCGACGTTATTGACATTGAGGTACTCCTTTTAAAACTAGAATCATATGGAATAGCAGGAAAAACTTTAGAATGGTTTAAATCATACCTGAGGGATAGGTTGCAATATGTGGAAATAACCGCTGATACAGATGAAGAAAAGAATGTCAAATTTAAGTCAAACACAAAAAAAAACACGTAGGGGTACTCCACAAGGTGGGATACTTTCCCCCCTGCTTTTCTTAATCTTTAGCAATGATTTATTGTCATATATTGTAAAAAATCTACCTTTAAAATTTAGAAAAAAATTTAAGCTTTGTCAATTTGCGGATGACTCTTCAGCATCCATCTGTGCTGAGAAAAACGAATATTTAGAATTTTTAAAAGTACTTGCTAGTATTATGCATAGTTGGGCTGAGGAAAATTCGTTAATTCTAAATCCGCAAAAATCTGCAATTTTACAATTTAATAAAGTTAATAAAGATCAAAGTGTATTAGTATTCTGCAACAAAATATCTGTACCTCAGGTAGTAAATTTTAAGCTTTTAGGGGTAACCCTAGATAATAATATTTCATGGGAGTTACATATAGACAGTATTGCCAAAAAATTAAATAGCAGTCGATATGCCCTTCTCAACCTCAAAAACAATGTTTCGAAAAAACTTCTTGTGACCTTTTATAACGCAAGTGTTAAGTCTTACATCGAATATGGCATCATAATTTGGGGAGGTTCTGTTCACTGTGATAGAATTTTAAAAATACAAAAAAAGATTTTACGTACATTGTGCAATGCAAACAGAATCGATCATTGCAAACCACTTTTTATTCAAAGCAAAATTATGACAGTATACTCATTATTTTTTTACAATCTTTTAGTTTTTGTGTATAAAAATAAATCTAAATTTATAGCAAATGGGGATTTACATGATATTGGTACAAGGCAAACCCACTCCCTATGTACTCCCAGACATAGAACGGCAAGCTTTGAAAGAAGCACGAGGTATTTAGGAATTAAAGCTTTTAATAAGCTACCTGTTTCAATTAAAACGTTAACATTTCGTAGCTTTAAGTTAAAACTTAAATGTTTCTTTCTAGCCAACCCTTTCTATTCTAAATCTGAATTTCTCGAGGGAAATTTTAAATTTTAATTTTAAATCAAATGTAACTTTAAATTATGCCATTTTTTAATATGTAATGTTAACTTAGTGTTATGTAATTATGTAATGTTAACTTAGTGTAGTGGTATAATGTGGATTGAAATTATGAAAACTCATTTAAAATTATGTAATTATTTTTGACGTCTGCCTGTAATTTGCTTATGTAGATTTAAGTGGCAATAAAATTCTATTCTATTCTATTCTATTCTAAGACATTTTTAGAGTAGTAGTTATTAAGTACCCTTAATAAGTTACCTTAATAAGTATCATTAATAAGTACCCTTAATAAGTACCCTTGACTGTTTTGGCGAAGGGATTAGGGATAGTTCATTCTTTTTTCTTTTTCATATTAACTCCGATCCAATCTTTTTCGGCTGCATGAGGTTAGGTCTGGATATTAATATAAAAACCTAGCAGGATGAACATAGAAATGTTCTCACACTTCCTAGAAAAATTCTTCATTTTGTCAGAATAAAATAAGAGATTTTTATAGTAATGTTACGAAGAGAAGAGTTAAGTAGTACTTAATAAGTACCCTTGACTCGAATTCTTGGTGGGAGATATAGTTGGGACAGCCCGGGGCTGTGAATAAGGGCCATATCGGCCTAGTTGTCCAGGTTGAAGCATTTGGAAAAAAAATCAATTTTTTTTTTTGAGGTATAAAGGAATAATACATCCTTTATACCGCGCCGTGTTAAAAAAAAATTAAAAAAAACTTATACCTTAAAAAAAATAAGTAAACCAAAGAGACATAATTTTTTTTTTAAATTATAAAAAATCAGGCATACTCTTACCTCAGTGAACAAATTTGGGGGGGAGACCTCAAAATTTTGGTGGGTCATATTGGTGTTAAAATTTCTGACATGACGCAATTAAAATTGATGTAGGTGTAGGGCCACTTCTAGAAGCTTTAAAAATTTAAAAAACAAAATACAGCCAGATAAATACAGAATGTTTTAATTTCCATTGAAAATTTAACAGTAAAAAAAATATTTTTTCACTGTAAAAAAAATAGAGGTAGATATTTAAAAAAATCTTCCAACGTCTTAAAAGCACATCCTTTTTTTATAAGTGTTCCGAATTTGATAAAAAAAATTTCATAAAAGCAAGTTCTAGTCATTTAAAAAAGGTGTTTTTTTTTCTAAAACACCATGTATATAAACACTGTGAGGTCGTAGCCCAAATCTGAAAAAATATTCATAATCAGGAAAAAAATGCTTTAAGATAGGTAATGTCAGAAAAAAAGTATGCTTCAAAAATTTAATTTTGTGGGATAGTGTCCTATAACACCGACACACAAAAAAAAATCTTGAGTGCGGCAGACCAGACTAGTCAATTTTTACGTATTTTGGGTAGCTGAATCTGAGATTGAAAAGTTATTGTTCAAAATGGCGGATCGAATATGGCGGATTAGATTTTTTAAAGTTGTTCGGATATGCTTGAAACTTGGTACTCGGAGGTTTTTGTGG
>CAUEHQ010000198.1:0-18145 GCA_958510825.1 Brachypterus glaber | reverse complement strand
TATCCGCGCCGATTAAGGCAGGGCTGAGGGCTTGGGTTACGGATTTGGCTGATTATTTTTTTTGTGTATCCCACTGATGGTAGAGATAAATCTTCACTGTATTTTTTTAAAAACGCCACCATTAAAAAATATGATTTTTTATTTTTTTTTTCAACATTTTTAAATTTCTGGAAAATGTGACATTAACGTGCAATAACTTAAAAACTATTTAACCTAGAGAACTGCGGTTTTCGCCATTAAAAAAATCATATTTTTTTTCTTTCAAATTTTATCAAATTAGTTTTGACAGTTTTTTGTTTTTTTTTTCTCAAAAACTCCATTTTATATTCTTTTGAAAATTTCAGGATCAACTACTAATGTGTACTTTTAATTAAAAAAGTCAAAAAATAGCACGTTTTTGTTATTTCTTTGCTAGAACCAATAATATAGCCAAAAAACGAAATTTTACCAACTTTTTCGAACTTTATTTGCAGTAGCCTTGGAAAACTTCTCGTTTACCGGTTAAAACTACTGTCTGTACTTTTTTTTTAAGCCCGTTTCATGATAATAGATTTGTAAGGGGCTGTCCATATATTACGTAACGCGCCTAGGGGGGGGTCAGAGAAATTGTTACAGTTTGTGACAGGGGGGAGGGGGGGGGGGTCTAGGTAAACGTTACGTAACGGACTTTAATAAATTTATTGTTTATTTCCTAAGCTTGGCAGATGTATTTTTATTTCAACATAAATTACTATTTAGTGGCCCATAATTCCCTTCTTCACCCAAAAATTGACGAAACTATGCATATCTAAATAATATTGTAATCAGTAAAAAAACTGTTGACATTGATATTAAAAAAAATCTTACGGCCCTGTTCTAGCGTGATCTTGCCGATGAATCATCGGCGATGATACATTTTCGCGCGAAATGTGTACTCACAGAACACCAATGTGTGTACTTAAGCCAATTTCTAACAAACACTGAAGAAACAGAACGATTTGTAATGCCTATTGTAGACTTGGAAACACACATGACTTGTCCATGGAAAAATAACTAATATTTATTTTTTGTATTTTAGTATCCTTTAAGTACATTAAGTGCTATATGTATAAATATGTATCATTTTTACACCGTCTTTTTACCGTCTTGCAGTATGCGGAATTCTGTATCAAGATATAAAAAATACAATTTTTTTTATTGTTACGCGTTGCACAGGGGGGGGGGTGTTGGTAAATGTGACAGTTTGTTACACAGGGGGGGGGGAGGGGGTCAATTTTTTTGAAAAATTGCGTTACGTAATATATGGACAAGCCCTAAGATATACAATAATATTTCATAACAATATATTATATTGTGATGATATCCGCACCGATCCAGGTAGGGTTGACGGCATGGGTCACGGATTGTCTGATTATTTTTTTGTGTGTAGCCCACCAATATCTAAGAAAACCCTCCACTCATATTTTTTTCTATGAAATCGCATTAATTTAGTTTTTATAGTTTTTTGTTTCTTTTTAAGATGGCGGCAAAAAAATGGCCTTAATTTTTTTTACCGCCATCTTGAAAAAACAAAAAACTATCGAAACTAAATTAATGCGACTTAATAGAAAAAAATGTGATTTTTTTTATTGGTGAAAACCGCAATTCTCTAGGTTAAATAGTTTTTGAGGTATTGCACGCCAATGTCAAATTTTTGACGAATTTAAAAATTTTTAAGAACAATTAAAAAATCATATTTTCGAAACGTTTTTGAATAAAATCCCATGGAGGTTTTTCTTAGGTTTTTCTTAGGCATCTGCGTGGATATCATCACAATATAAAATATTGTTATACAATATTATTGTATATCTTACAAATCTATTATCATAAAACGGGCATAAGATTGGAGATGCAGACAGTAGTTTTAACCGGTAAACGAGAAATTTTCCACGCCTACTGCGAATAAAGTTGGTAATATTCCCTTTTTTGGACATATTATTGGTTCTAGTAAAGAAGTAACAAAAAAGTGCTATTGCTTTCCCATTTTGAAAATTTTCAAAATTTTGGAAAGCCTTGTATTCGTGCAAAAATTTAAAAAATTTTTTTTTTGCCTATTTTGGGGTTTTATGACGTTTTACGTCTATATAAATCTATTTCAAGCAAAAAAAAATTGTCGGTCGGTCCGTTGGTCGGTCTTGTGGGCACAATAACTTAAGAACGCTTTAAGCTAGAGACTTGAAATTTGACATACGGGTATGCTACTACAAGTTATAGCTCGAGATTGTTTTTGGTGAACATGGGGGTGCGGTAAGGGGGACAAATAGGGAAAAATACATTTTTTTTAGAAAAATTTGAAAATTGCTATATATATATATTTTTCTAATTTCATCCCCTGAGGGGTGAGGGGTTTGGACTTTTTGGGAAAAAATCCAATATATTGGGGTTTTCGAGGTTGCTGAAAGTGAATCTGATTATAAAAAAATTCTAAATCCACCCCCTGAGGGGTGGGGGTAGTTTTCGTGAAAATTGGTATGTTGGGGTTTTTGAGGTTGCTGAAAGTGAATCTGATAATAAAAAAAATCTTACTCCACCCCCTGAGAGGCAGGGGGTAGTTTTCTTTAAGATTTATATATTGGGGTTTTTGAGGTCGCTAAAACTAAATCTGCTGAAAGAGGATCTGATATTAAAAAAGTTCTAACTGTACCCCCTAGGAGGCGGGGGTAGTTTTCGTGAAAATTGGTATATTTTTAAGGTTGTTAAAAGTAAATCTAATAATAAAAATTCATTTTACCCACGGAGGTGTAAAATGGGAAAGCACTTTTACTGGGCGGTGTATTTTTTAATTTTTTTAATTAAAATACACATAATTAGTAGTTGATCCTGAAATTTTCAAAAAAATAAAAAAGGAGTTTTTGAGAAAAATGGCCTTAAAATTTTTCGCCGCCATCTTGAAAAAAAAACAAAAAACTCTCAAAACTAATTTGATACAATTTTATAGAAAAAATTATGATTTTTTTAATGGCGAAACCCGCACCTAGGTTAAATAGTTTTTGAGTTATTGCACGTCAATATCACATTTTCAAAACATTTGAAACAAATTTAAAAAATCATATTTTCGAAACAGGGCGTTTTTGAAAAAAATCCCGTGGAGGTTCTTCTCTAACATCAGTGGGCTATACATAAAAAAATAATCAGCCAAATCCGTGACCCAAGCCCTCAGCCCTGCTACTTTTTAGCAATGCAAGGTAACCCCATCGTAGCTGGTGAAAGACGAAGATTACCTCAAGACATGCCCACCTTGCCTCAACAATTAAAAAAGTTAGGTTATAGTACGCATTTAGTGGGAAAATGGCACCTGGGGCATTCCCATAAAAAGGACACCCCTAACGCAAAAGGATTTGACTCGTTTTTCGGATACTGGAATGGATATATTGGATACTATACTTATGAAATCGGATACAATAATTCTAACGTAAGTTGGTTGTCAAACTGAAACACCACCACTATGTTGCACCTACATAAATTTTTCCTTAGCTAAAAATTAAACCCTTATTGGATCGCTCGGTTGTCCATTTGCCCGTCTGTCTAGCCATCTAGCGGTTTATCTCAGGAACTATATAAGTTCTTCTTCTTCCTTTATTTTGGCCTTTAACTATATAAGTTACTTACCCAGGAAAACCGATTTTTCGATGACTGTCATTCGGTTCGTCCGTCCGTTCAGAGGCCTACAAGCCATATCGTTTGAAATATCAATCATTCTTTAAACTTAAGGTTTTTAGAGGATTGTTCAGGTATTTCTTAGTTCTCCTCTATAGAGGAAGACTAAGAAAGTATACTGAGTCAAATTAGAGTACCTAGATTACTATAGTAAACATATAGATAGTTTTGTGGGAGGATTGGTGTAGTGGTCTACCGCGTCTGTACATGACAAGTCTACTAACCAACTAGCGTGAGTTCGATTCTCACTGGCGCCGATTTGCCTTTTTCAGTTAATTAAAAATTGAAATTTGGTGAAGGCGTAAGTGAAGTGGACACTCCCTATAAAAACTGGTTCGAAAGTCAGTATATGCCGGTGGTTCCTCTACTACTAGCCCACACAAGTCCTGGACTTAGGGGATGCTTAATTAAGTAAAATAGTACGAGGTTAAACAAACATGTAATATAATGTAATGTAATATAGTTCTAATGAACATAAATCAAAAATTGCGATTTTCTAAAAAATGGCACTAAGCATTTTGTTCAAATTTTGTACATTAATAGTAAATTACTAACACAATAATATGTGGTTTTCATCTGAAATCTTATATAAGAGCGTAAAATATTTTGTTTGCAATTTTGGTGGAAGTGTATTAAAATTTACATATGGGAGCTACTTTTTTATTATCACAAAAAAAATTCAAACTGATTATAAAATTTACAACAAAATAATCTCAAAAACAATCAAAATCTCAAAACTTGTCTGCACATTTTCTCGAGAAAGTAAGTGCGGTGGAACCGTACCATTTTCAGTTTCTTTTTTAGGATATTAATGGCTATGATTTTCACAATAACTACGACGTCGAAAAATCTGTGAAGGGAAAATATGCTACGGATGTTTTTACGGAAAAGTCAATAGAGATAATAGAAAATCACAACAAGGAAAACCCTTTATTTTTGCTAATTTCCCACCTGGCGGGGCACACCGGAAACGAAGAAAATAGAATGTCGCTCCTTACTCCAGATAAAGGAAAAACAGACCAAATGTTTGGATATATAAAAAATAAAAGACGGAGAAATTACACAGGTAAAGGGACAATGGGCATTTTGGACCCACCCTGGACAACAACGAATTATATATTAGTATGACATTAGAAATGTATTTTTAAGTAGATTAATTATAATAATTATTTTAACTTTAATTTTTCATGAAAATTGGTATCTAGGGGTTTTTAAGATTAAAGTAAACAATAATTATTTTTTTATTAATAATTATAGTTTTTAAGATTGCTAAACCGAATACATTATTGAAAATTTAAAAAGCCAATATGGTGGCAAATTTTTATGAATGCATTAAATGGTTTTTCCCAAAAAAATGCATTTAGAGGATTTAGAGGTTGCTAAAACTGAATACATTAT
Source organism: Brachypterus glaber (assembly GCA_958510825.1). NCBI lineage: Eukaryota > Metazoa > Arthropoda > Insecta > Coleoptera > Kateretidae > Brachypterus > Brachypterus glaber. The sequence goes on along the minus strand of CAUEHQ010000198.1, from coordinate 13,072 downwards.
TGAATATTAAAAATTTTAAATCAATTTCATTTCAATTTGACAAAAATAAAAGATCGATCCGCCATTTTTAATTCGCAATTTTGAGTTTAGGAAGTTTGTTAAGTTTGGAAGTAAAACCTATTTCCAAAAACCAATTTTTTAAATACTAACCTTTCGTTAAAAAAAAAATAACAATAAAAAATAACAAATACAATTCAAAAACTTTTTATTTTTTTTTTTATTTTTTTTTATGAATTAATTATTATTCTTTTGTTGGCAACAGTGTTTTGTTTTATTTTAGATATAGTTTACCAGCTGGATAAGTCTGTGGGTAAAGTAATGGAAAAATTGCAGGAAAGAGACATGCTCCAAAATTCTATAGTTATCTATTTGCAGGACAATGGCGCCCAAACCAGTGGGCCTATGTTTTCAAACGAGGGTTCAAACTGGCCATTACGTGGAGTAAGAAACTAGGCGTTTAACTAAAGCGATCTTTACAGTCATTACACGTTATTTTTTTAAATGGTCAGTGTCTCTAATTTTTAAACGGCGTAAGATATCAAAAATTTGAAACAAATATAATATAATATAAACTATTTTTTACTTAAATGACACAATTTCATATTTTAACACTAGGGTGCAAAATTTTAAATGGAAAGTTGTGTGATATATTATTTAGGAGGTTTTGCAAATTTCTATCGAACAGTGTATTTATTTTTTAATTTCAAGTCAAATTGAGGGGTTGTATTAAGTTTAAGTTTTTAATAAATAATCCATGGAATGTGAAAATCTTCCCTTAATAACTATAAAATAAAGCTTAATATCAAAGTGAAAATAAAGTTTTGAATTGAATTGATTGTGAAAATTCTGTAGTAGAGCAGTGTAATTTCTTTATAGATTTTAATAGTTTGCCGTCTATAAGGCACTTTATTTTCATTTAAAATTTGATTTGCCGTGTCGGTGCTAGGTGCTGGCTTCGAGACAAATTTTTTGTCCGCCTGCGTATCTAGATATAGATCATTCTTATCAGATTACAGGTCTGCCAACATTTAATGTGTGATACTTTTGTGCAAACATTAGATGGCGCCACCATTTTGTACGTTCTCGATACAGTTATACATATTTTTGATAATTTTTGACATTTAGATTAAAATAACTGTCATGTTACTTCTTACAAATAATTATAAAAAGATTTTAAAAAGTGGAAATTTGTTAAGTTATAATAAAAGTAAGTTTTTTTATTTATAATATGCTATTAAAATAAAATTTTACCCTACCTGAGCTTAAATTTGGTTTTTAAATAAAATTATAAACAGTATTATGTTCTCGCCAAAAAAATATTACCACATCGTTTAATGTGAAACCCTTATTTAGCACTATATTGTATAGCAAAATTTTTACAAACAGTTGTAGATTGATACTTTAGTTTCCTTATTAAAGATTTTTCTTGTAATTTCTTCTTAATTTTTAATAATTATTTGGATTTTTTTTTAAACGTCAAAATTATGTTTGTATTGACAATGAATTTGAAACTTGATAGCAATACAACAAAAAAATAAACAAAACAAAAAAATAAACATCAACTCAGATAGATTCTGCGCGGAGTTTAGCAACCCCCTCTTTTTATACTTTTAAATTAAAGGGAAAAAGGTTATTAACCTTTTCTCCCACACTGCCCCCTAGCACCGCCTTATTGAATAAAAAAAATCGCACATGATACTTTTTGTTGTGTGATATACACATTCGAAATTTGAAGTTTATATCTCATCCCGTTCAAAAGTTACGAGAATTATACCATTTAAAATTTATTTTTTTAATAATTTTATATTATATTGTATTATGTGGCTATTGTGCTGGAATAAATAAATTATTATTATTAAAAGAATAACCGTGTACATTGCGTGTCCAAGCAGACTACAAAAATGACTGTCCCCATTTTTTTATTTGCAGGAGAAATTTACTTTGTTTGAGGGCGGTATTAGAGGCACCTGTGTACTATTTAGCCCACATTTGGAAAAGTTTGGATACATCAATAACCAAATGATGCACATCTCCGATTGGTTACCAACTTTATATGCTGCTGCAGGTACATACAGTATACAGGGTTAATAACCGTGGTCTATTCACAAATAGGTCCATTCCTAAGGGGTGATTCTACGCCACGCCAGAGCCGTAACTAGAACTTGGCGAACGTGGCATTTGCCACGGGCGCAACACCTAAGAGGAGCGCAAAAAATAAAAAATTGAAGATTTTGAATAATTTTACATGAAACTGAGAAAAAACCGTTTGCTATTTATTCTGTTTTTGTGAAATTTTAAAACAGTTTTAAAATTAAAAAAGTCCAAACCAAATTTGTTAAATTTTTCGCCTGCAGTGCTGGGACTTTTTTTTAATTAGGAGTGTAAAACTTTAGCGTGACATTCGTAAAAATTTTCGCCTGAGGCGGTAAGACCTTTCTTGCATGTTGGCAAATTTATAATTATGCTGTTTTAAAATTAAAACAGATTATCATAATATGATACAAATATTATTTGTAAAAAATTTGCTAGAGCCTTTTTAGGTGTGTTTTTTTTTAAATTTAAGATTGTAAACCTGCGGTGCTAGAGCTTTCTTGTATTTTTCTGAAATATTAAATTTTAAACAGTTTTAAACTTTTCCGCTGCGCTGAAGCATACATAAAGCTTTTACAACTGTTGTGTGACGTCGAAAGGTCCCATTCGGTGATATGGGATTGCCTCCGTAACATCGCCTTTATGATATTAATTAAGTGGACTGCGAATAGGTATTAATGATTGAAAAGAATATTAAAGACAAAACGACAGTTCCAATAATATATATGGTAATCTTACCTTAGTTACAGCATTCAGCACGACAGGTCATGACCGCCATTTCTTCACAGGAGACACCACATAATTGGAAACTGATGTACGCGAATTAAAGTTTGTTTGACCAGTGTAGGTATACACTACTAATTATTTAAATACATATGTGTATATGGAACTTATTTCTATAGTTTGCAGCCGTAAATATGGTAAATTCTAACGAATGCCCGCGGCGTGGTATATTCGTCAGCTGATTTGAGTATATTTTTATTGACACGCATCGATCGTTCTCGAGTGTCAAATTGCTACTGTCCGGAAGGCAACCTACCCGAACTCGCGCAGAAAAGCTAGGAGGTTTTCAGCGCGTTACTTACAAAAATACAATTAATTTAAAACAAAATATTATTTTTGAATTATAACTAAGTAAAGAAATTAAATGAAATTATGTATAATAAAACCCAAATTAAAAATAAATACAAACACAGAAATGTGGTTGTAACATTACCGCCCACCAAAACACACAAAATTAGAGTGTTTTAACAACACATAGGTAATATACATAATTTTACTAAGGGCCTCTTTAGGACACCTTGAGCTGTACGGACATTTACTACTCGGATCACACCATCAGCACCTGGAAATAACTCTATTACACGACCTATCGACCAACGAAGAGGGGGCTGTAAATCGTTCTTTATCAGCACCATAGAACCAAGTTCTATCGGTTTAGAGGGTTCATTCCATTTAACTCTTTGCTGTAAAGTACATAAATATTCGGAATGATACCTGGCCCAGTAGTCCTGATGCATACGTTGAATGAGCTGCCACCTATTTAGACGATTAAGACGCAAGTCTTGTAGATCAGGCTCTGGCGGGGCAGAGAGTGAGTTCAGGGTAAGAAAATGTCCGGGAGTTAAGACCGATAAATCATTTGGGTCAGAGCTAACTGGACAAAGAGGTCTCGAGTTCAATAAGGCTTCTATTTGAACTAAGAAGGTTGAGAATTCCTCATATGTCAGTCGTTGTAAACCAACTACTCTATAAAAATGAGTTTTTACCGACTTAACACCAGATTCAAACAGACCACCAAAATGTGGGGCTGAAGGGGGATTAAATGACCACTTTATCGATTCAGTTTCAGTGGCATGCTGCATCAACTCATTTAATTGGCGCGCGGCACCAACAAAATTTGTACCTTGATCAGAGAAAATGTGATTACAGCGTCCACGTCTAGAAATGAAACGACGAAGAGCAGCCAAAAAGGACTCAGAAGAAAGTGAGGACACCAACTCTAAGTGTATAGCTTTTGTGGTCGAGCACACGAACACACAAATCCAAGCTTTGTAAGTTTTTGCACCACGTACTCGTCCCATGCTTATATTGAATGGACCACAATAGTCCACGCCACAGCTTTGGAAAGCTTTCAACTGACTTATCCTAAAGCTCGGTAGGTCACCCATCCTAGGTTGGATAGTGTTGGGCTTAACCCTAAAGCACTTGTGACACTTTGAAACAACAGATTTTATGGCCCGCTTGGCGGATAATATCCAAAACTGTTGATTCAATAAAAACTGTAAGGTTTGAATCCCAGGATGCATATGCCTAACATGCATATCCTCTATAATGAGGTAAGTCAATCGATGAGTACGAGGTAATAGTGCGGGATGTTTACTTTCAAACGGCAGATGTGCATTTTTTAGCCTACCGCCTACTCGTAAAACTCCTTGTGGGTCTATGAAAGGATTTAATTTACGTAAAGTTTTATTAACCGGCTTTTGTTGCTCGATACGTACAATATCTTCCTTAAAATATTGGTGTTGAACAATTTTAACCAAAGTCATTAAGGACACTTGTAAATCATTTGCAACTAAAGCAGTAGTAACCTTTTGATTAGGATTACGTAAATTGAAACCAAAACGAAAAATATATGAGACAACACGTATTAGACGTGATAATCTAGAATATTTGTTTAATAGGGTATCAATAAATTGATCAGTCTCTATTAAAACTAGGGATATAATCTTGGCCTCATCTGGAGACGTAACGGGTGTAAAACTATCCGTATCAAGATCCAGGGAGGTAGACAAGAATTCTGGTCCCGCCCACCATTGGGTACACTGCATAAGCTCGCTGGGAAAAAGCCCACGTGAACCATGGTCAGCCACGTTGTCCGCAGACTTAACATGATACCAACAATCTGGTGGTACCAAATCTTGGATGTGGCAAACGCGATTTGCGACGAATGTTTTCCAACGATGGGGCGGAGCCTTAATCCATGGAATCTGACCAAGCATATGTTTTATGAAAAGTAATGCTGTTTTTATAAGTGTTGCGAACAAACTTTATTAAATTACTTAATAAAACAGCAGCGCACAATTCCAAGCGGGGTATTGATAATTTCTTTAAAGTAGCAACTTTTGACTTTGCACAGATTAAGGAAACTTCAAACTTTCCATCTGGCAGAGGTTTTCGAAAGAAAATTATAGCACAATAGCCCTTCTCAGAACTGTCACAAAAGCCATGCAATTCTAAACCACGGGCGTTTTTTATATCAAGAAAACGGGAAATTTTTAAATCTGCTAACATGTGCAATTCAGATTTAAATTGTAACCACTTTGTTACCACTTCATTGGGAAGTGGCTGGTCCCAATCACAACCTAGTGACCATAAATGCTGTATTAAATGCTTGGCTACAAAGGTTATTGGACTGAGATATCCAAGTGGATCCCAAATACGCGCAATATCCGATAGGATAGAACGCTTAGTTGGTGTAGACTCTAAAGCCTTCACCCGAAAAGAGAAAAAATCTGTATGTGGAGTCCATTGAAGTCCCAAAATTTTAAGATATGAATCTTCTTCAGAATCAAATGATATATGCTGTCGATGATCGACAGGGATATCTTTCAATAAATTTGGAGAATTGCTCGCCCACTTCCTCAATTCAAACTTTCCTTTTTGTAAAAGTTCAGTTAGCTGAAGACAAAGCACCTGTGCTAGCTCTAGGTTGTCAGCCCCTGAGATAATGTCATCAACAAAGGTATCTTCTTCTAGAGCTTTTGATGCCATAGGAAAATCTTTACCCTCATCTGTTACTAACTGTTTAATAGTGCGTAATGCTAGAAAGGGAGAGGAAGTATTACCAAAAGCTACCGTTGTAAGTCGGTATTCTTTTACTGGTTGTTGGGGATGAAATCTCCAAAGCAATCGTTGATAATTTCGGTGCTTCGGATCCATAAGAATTTGCCTAAACATTTGTTTTATGTCTGCCATTATAACAATAGTATGAAGGCGAAATCTTAATAAAAGGGAAATTATATCAGTTTGTAATTTAGGTCCTGGACATAATAAATCATTAAGGGAGTAGCCCTCTGATGTTTTAGCACTGCAATCAAAAACTATGCGTACCTGGGTAGTAGTACTATCCGGCCTTAGTACCGCAAAGTGCGGAACCGTATAATGCGGTGCAGTGGCCTCACATGGAGGTGCTTCTTCCATGTGCCCAGAATCTAAATATTCCTGAATAATTTTAGAATATGATATTTTTACGGATTCATCTTGCAGGCATTGTTTTTCTAAAGAGAAAAAACGCTTAAGTGCGTTTGTGCGAGAATCACCCATAAACGTAGGTTCCATTTTTTTGAATGGTAGGGCAACCATGTAACGTCCATCGTTTGTTCGTGTACATGATTCTGTATATTGTTGTTCACACCATTTTTCCTCAGGAGTTAATTTTTCCTGTTGAGGTACCTGCTCTAATTCCCAAAAGAACTTTAGATCAAAGGTTTCCATGGATGTGACAAGTGCAAAATTTGTCGGGGAGGGATAGGATATTTTCCCCATTAGTATATATCCGAAAACTGTCTCAATGGCTACCGGTTGACTCAGATCCCCTGCTACTTTATTGCTGAGCAAAATCTGAGCAAACACCTCCGCCCCCAGTAAAAGCTCCACGGCTTTTACTTTATTAAATTCGGGATCTGCTAAATTTAGCTGGCGTATGTGATGCCATTGGGTAGTATCGAGTGCGCATGCCGGCAACCGTTCAGGAAGATTCGGCAGCACAACTGCATCAATATTAAGAATAGGATTCTTAGCTTGAGTGGGCTTTATTACGCATTGAGTAATGCCCTTGGATGTTACCGGAGAATTAGGATTAATGCCCGTTATGGTCTTATGAAAAGACGAACGGTGTAATCCTAGCCGATTCAAACATCTTTCTGTTATAAATGAACAAGTAGAGCCATTATCAATTAAAGCACGTATTAATTGATAGTGCCCACGACCATCCTTTACGTGTACCATAGCAGTAGCCAATAAAATTGGCGCTGGTACTGTCGTTATGGATGTAAAAACGTTAGGATCATTAGACTCGACGCTAGAGTCATTATTTCCTACGTAGTTTTGTCCCGATGTACCGGCCGTTTGGACCGATAAGGGAGGGGTTACGTTATTTTCACCAGAATGTGATAAATTTACTTTAACTGCCTTGTTATTTGGCTTGTCAAAATGTAAAGTGGAATGATGTCGCTTTTTACATATTTTGCATAAATGAGTAGAATTGCAAAACTTAAAGTTGTGTGAATGGCTAAGACAATTGACACATAACCTATGCTGTTTAGCAATTTCATATCTCTTTTTTGGAGCTTCTGATAAAAACGACCTACACTGAGAAACATGATGATTTGACTTGCAAACAGGGCAAGATAAAATATCAGTATTTGTCACAAAAGAAGAATTATTATATGAATCTAACTTAACATGTTTTGATACTGGCTTTTGAACATTGTTGATTGGTGCTTTTTTAGAAGATAAAGCCTCAACAGTTTCTAAAGCGTTAGCATGTGCTGTGAAAAACAGTTTTAATTCGTCAAATGTGGGAAAACCATTCTTTTTATTTTGTTCCTCAAACTTAGCACAAAGATTTTTTGGAATACGTTTGAACACCATATCTACAAGAATAAAGCTCCACTCGTTTGTTGGAAGACCCAAGGCCCCGAGTGCCGCTAAATTTTCGACAAGAGTATTCAGGAAAATAATCAAGGCTGATGATGTGTCAGAGATGTTTGGCAGTTGACATATTGCCTGCCAGTGCGTATTAGCCAATAATCGTTTATTGTCATACCTCTGACGCAGCTGATTATAAGCTACAGAGTAGTTACTTCCCGATAATTGAACACACTTAATAATGCTAAGTGGTTCCGAAGTTAATAATAAATGTAAATGAGAAAATTTTTCAATGTCTGAGAGTTGGGGATTTGTATGTATAGCAGAATCATACAAATCTATAAAGGTTTGCCAGTCTGGAAATTTTCCGCTAAAAGGTTTTAAATTCAACTTTTGAAGCTTGACATTTGAAGTCGTAGCATTTGAAGAACTTCCAAATAATTGTACATAAATACCTTGGATCTGCCAAAACATTTCATCAATCACCGTAGCAGCTTCCTTTTCTTTAGCTATATCCGTTTTTCGGATAGCATCCGTACGTCCAGGATCTGATATGACGAAAGCGAGTATGTCATCAGCCAGCTTATGCCATTGCTTATAAGTCACATCCAGCTGTTGATAACAAATTTTAAAATGTTGCTGTTTTGTGATATCTTTTTGAGCGGCCACTGCTGCCTTTTGAACTCGCTTTAGCCTATCATATTGCAACTGCCTACGGTTGTCCATAATACAATATTCGTTTAGATCCATGGCTTATAAAATTTATTTATTGAAAGGTAAAAGAAAAAAATAAAAATTATAAAAAAAATATAAACTGAATAATTTTAGGAAAATTACACAATTTTTTCTCAAATTTTATTTCTTAAATTGAATTTATTGTAGAAGAAAACCTCCAGATATAATGGCTAAAATATAACTTATACCTCAGTAATGAATCACCCTGTAAATATTTTCAACAAAATTCAAAATTCCAAATTATAATCCAAACTATGAGTTACCCTGTATATTTGCACAGAGTTTTCCAAAAAACCAAATTCAAAAAATTACAATTTAATTTTTAAGTCACCCTGTATATATTCTGACAGAATATAAAAAAAAAACAAAAACAAAACTCAAAAGTACAATTTAAGACCCTGTATATATGGACTGGATACTCAAAAAGGCAAAATTCAAAATTACAATTAAGCTTTAGGTTACCCTGTATGCATATATTTGACAGAATATTAAAAAAATTCAGATTATAATCTAAGTTCAATTCTCCTGTATGAAAACATTTTGAAATGGGCTAAATTTATTTTTAACCTATTCTTTAAAAATTACAATTTTTTATGTACCGATAGTATTTCCAAAAAATAAAAAAGAAAATAAAATAAAAATTAAAATTATATTTTTAAGTGTTTTCTACTATTTTTTAACCTGGTATACACTAAAGATACAGCTCAAGATTTCCCACTTGCATAACCCTGTATACATTCGAAAAGTACAAGAAAAAATACCTAGATATCCAATATAAAAAAATAAGTTTTACAAAAGTTCCTAATTTTAAGAACTCCCTGTATAATGGTAAAACTAGAATTTGGACAAGGTATCTTATTTTTGCGCGCAAAAAAATATATCAAATTAGAAGGAAAAAAATCAAAATATAAAAGTAATTTTGTTTCCACCCTATATGTAACTTTACTAGCAATAGGTAAATTTTAAATCTATTACTACTAGATAGGTATTTTAATTATAATATCTTGCTCGCAAATAAGTTCTATCGAATGTAATTAATTATATGGATAAATTTTAATTTATTTTTTCAAAGCACAGAAATATTTTTAAGAATCTTTCTACGCCCAAATAAATCACCAGTTTTAAAACAATAATTTTCAAAGGGCAAAGTTAAATAATATTTTTATCTTAACAATAAACCGTATTTTTGCAAAATAAAATAATAATTGCGGTTTTGACTGTGTCCAAAGAAAAAGGAAAAAAAACGCTTGGATACAGCTGATAATTTTTTGCCTTTTTTATAGAGCACAAAGTTTACGATTTTATCGGTTTTTAATTTTTCAACCGAAAAATCCAAAATATATTTTTAAAGCGAATTACCCTATTTGAAAATAATTTTTATTCAAAATAAGATTTTACGCGAGATTTTTTTGTTAATAAATAAGCTATCTCCGAATGCAACACTCAAATATGATATATTTATTTATAACGAATAATTTTAATGTTATGATATTAATTAAGTGGACTGCGAATAGGTATTAATGATTGAAAAGAATATTAAAGACAAAACGACAGTTCCAATAATATATATGGTAATCTTACCTTAGTTACAGCATTCAGCACGACAGGTCATGACCGCCATTTCTTCACAGGAGACACCACATAATTGGAAACTGATGTACGCGAATTAAAGTTTGTTTGACCAGTGTAGGTATACACTACTAATTATTTAAATACATATGTGTATATGGAACTTATTTCTATAGTTTGCAGCCGTAAATATGGTAAATTCTAACGAATGCCCGCGGCGTGGTATATTCGTCAGCTGATTTGAGTATATTTTTATTGACACGCATCGATCGTTCTCGAGTGTCAAATTGCTTCTGTCCGGAAGGCAACCTACCCGAACTCGCGCAGAAAAGCTAGGAGGTTTTCAGCGCGTTAATTACAAAAATACAATTAATTTAAAACAAAATATTATTTTTGAATTATAACTAAGTAAAGAAATTAAATGAAATTATGTATAATAAAACCCAAATTAAAAATAAATACAAACACAGAAATGTGGTTGTAACAACAACCTTACAAAATTCGTAAAAAAAATCACCTGCGCGTTTACTTTTTTGTAAGGATGGACGCCACTTCGGCGTTAAATGAGACGGCGTTTTTGTTTTTGTTACTTTTTTCCTCGTTTACTTAATTAACTTAATAAAAACTTTAAAAATTTCAGTTGTTTTTTATATTAGATATGTGATAAAAAGCCACAGGTACAAACAGCTCTACTTACGGCTCTTTAGTAGTAACTTATATAAAAAAATGAGCTTAATATCCATGGGGGTAGAATTTCTTAGCTTATCCAGTTGCCCCCTTTGGAAAAAATACTCCCAAAAACAAAAAAGTAATAGCCGGCTAAAATAAAAAAATGGAAAAATAAAAGGAAAAGAGCGATAAACATCATTATTTCAGTGAAAATTAATGTTATTAAAAGGATTACTCGTACCAAATTTAAAAAAATCCCCCTAAAAACAAAATAGTTATAGGGGTCTACACTTATTAAAAATCGAATAATAGAAAAAGAACGTGATATGAACGTATTTTTTTCAGAAAAAGTTACCTACATCAAAAAAGTCAAATATATCAAATTTGAAAAACATTATTTACAAATGAGTAGTCCACTTGCAAAACTGCCTATGTTATATCCCCTATGAACATTAAGATAATGTGTGTGTGTTAAAAGTTCTTATCTATAATGAATGAACTAGAAGGATAGCAGAGAAATGCTGCCCGATGGGTACATTTAAATTTTTCCAGATCTTTTAGCCCTACAAATGCAATAAAAAACTTGGATTTTAGTTTCTAGGCGTGAAAATTATATAAAAACTATAGTTTATAATGCTTATAATGATAAGGTACCCTTTTCTGAAATAAAAAATATATTTTCACCATTTAATTATTTATCTCGTCAGGATCATGAATTTAAATTGAAATTGCCAAACTATAAATCTAATTTTGGCTATAACTCCCTACCTGGAACCGGTATCACATTATGGAATTCTATTCCAAAATCCGTATTTATAAACGGAATGCCTAGCTTAAATAAACTTAAAACATAATTGCAATAACTTCTAGATAAAATAATATATTTTCTTTGCGTTTTTATGTATAAACCACTTGTTACTTTCTTGTTTTATCTTGTATATCCATAAGCTCAATAGAGCTGCTGATTTGTATTCTTATGTAATAATAGCTGTTGCAGCCGACATCTCTATCAAAATGACAGTTCAAGGTCATATTTTGCTAACTTTTGAAAGCCTCCACCTAGCAGCATTAAATTTGATATTTACCTAACACAAATCCTCATTTTTTGACGTTATTATTAAAGTTATGAAAAAATTTTACCAGTTAATTTGGACCTAATTACCTACAATTTCCCCTAGACAAAAGTTTTCTACTGTTTTTTGTTTTTAAGCTTAAGCATTACATTTTTTTAGCATAACAACATTTTTAAATGCCAACATTAAAAAAATATATTCTTTATCATTTAATATATGTTTTTACTAAAAACATTAATTTTATATTAAAATTTTTAAATTTAAAAATCTTTAAAAATGTTACTTTCATTTTGGAATGACGCTACCGCAAAAAAAATAGTTGCTGTAAAATTATAATTTTCAAATACGATTTTTATAAAATATGACATTAAATGTCAGGTCTGATAAAAGACTCGCAAAGAATAAGATTTATTTAATAAGATTTAATTAATGAAATTTACCAATGTTGTAAACTATTATTTATATCCTCTGCAAAACTGGAGTTATTTTGACAAGGCTTAGATATTTCCAAAAGCATGGCATTTTGTAGAAGTAAGATTGGTTTTCAAGATTCGGCTCAGAATTAATAGTACCTAAAATTGATTTAACTACAAAAATTGTTCAAAATATCAAGATCCCAAATGGCTTTTGTAAAAGTAGCTTAGCTGGAGTAAATATTTGTAATTTTACTCAGTGAAAAATTAATTAACATGGAGACATTTATTTCGTTAAATAATAAAAACATACTTTTTAATTAAACAAATAGACATAATTTATAAAGCAATGTACCTTATTAATCAGATTAAAATACAATTATTGAATAAATTGCCACATTAACCAGAAAGTTTTCTCTTTTAACGATATGGTAGTTTTTTCTACCTTTTTTAAGTTTCTGGATAACCAAATGTGTTATCTACATAACTGTTTCTTGACGAAGATTCCAAAAATCTTGCTTTGTTAAATTTTTTATTCTAACAATAAATGTTAGATTAGATCTAATCCAAATTTTTGATTTTATAATTGACATGTTTTTATGAACGTTGATAGTAGCAAAAAGTTGCCGCATTAAGGAGTGGCCCTACGTAATATTTGAATTTCACGGAATCTACTATTTTACGTTTTAGATCATTCCTCTAAATATGGCTATTGTACTGGAATAAATAAATTATTATTATTAAAACAATAATCGTGTATATTGCGTGTCCAAGTGGACTACAAAAAAGACTGTCCCCATTTTTTTATTTGCAGGAGAAATTTACTTTGTACGAGGGCGGTATTAGGGCACCTGTGTACTATTTAGC
>CAUEHQ010000197.1:0-13244 GCA_958510825.1 Brachypterus glaber | reverse complement strand
CGGAATTAAGCTCCGGATCTAACCATTCCGATAAAAATATTGCCAAAGTTCTGGCATGTTTCACTAAAAAAAAATTAATATAAAAATATTTATTATTTTTGTATTTTTGTATTTCCGTAAAATAACATTTTAAAATCGGTAAATTTGGGATTTAAGTTTGTATAAACTAAAACCAAATCCCAAGATATAACAACCAAATAATAAAGGTTTAGGATCCATGGCCTCCACTTTCGAACTGCCGCATTTCATATAGGATTTTAGGATAAAATTTTTAAAATGTTATAAAATTTTGGATTTTTAAAAATTTTCAGCTAAAAATCCTAATTAAACAATCATTGTTAAAAAACAGCAACCTGGCGCTGAAAACAAAAAGCTTTGCAGAAAATTGTCAAAGGTACTGTAAAAATTATAACATGACGCTTTAGTTGAATTTTTTCCAGAAAATATTATGCAAAAATATTATTTTTCCCAAAAAAATTTGGAAAAAAAATTAGGGCAGATTGTAAAAAAGGTAGGATTTTTGACGATTTTCTGATAAAATTTAAGAACAGATGAAAATTTTAGGATTTTTTAGAATTTTAGGACAAGTGAAGGCCCTGAAGCTCAAACACATAATTATTGGTTATGTTATTTTTACGTTTTATGGTACTGGGTCTGTCTGTTTGTCAGTCAGCCTGTCCAGAAAAATTTGGTTAACGATAACTTAAAATGATTGAGCTAGACATTTCATATTTGGTTTAAAGCTATAATCCATATGGGAGAATTGGTTCAGCGGTCTAACGCGTCGATATAGCACTGACACTGAGCCAATGGTCGTGTTCAAACCTCACTGGCGCCGATTTGCCTTTTTCAGTAAATTAATAATTGAAATTTGGCGAAGGCGTACTCCCTAGATGTATTGGTTCGAAAGCCCACACAAGTCCTGGACTTAGGGGATGTTTAATTAAGTAGAATAGTACAGGGTTAAACAAACAAACAAATATAGTTCTCTCAAATAAACAAAAAATGCTTGAAATTAAAAAAAAATAATGTGAAACGGGTACCCTTTCTTTTTTACGAATTCTACACTTTTCCTGTATTTTTGGACCATTTGGTTTTTCCTTTGCAGGTTTATCGGATTGTTTTTTTCTGGCCGCACCATTAACAGAAATTTATTAAAATTTGACATCTTATTAAAAATGTAAAAATATATGAAAATTTATTGAAATGAGACAAACAGAAGGGCGGACGGACGGGTAAGCACGGACGGGGAAGCACGGACGGACGGGGACGGACGGACGGACGGGGACGGAAGGACGTTTCATGACATTCTAAACACAAAAATGCAAAAAAAAGATTTTTGGATCGATTAATAACGGGTGTTTTAACCCGTAAAAGATTTTTTTTGTAAAAAAAAATCTTGAAAAATAATATAAAACATTAAAAACGTTTAAAAAAATTAAAAAGAAAAGGTACATTTTTTTGGCTTACGGGAATGCCTTGATTTAACTTTGCAGCGTATTTTCGTAAAAATACTAATTTTGTGACTGTGGAGCTTTTAATAGAAGTTATAAAAACTAGGAATTTTTATTTGTGTCTAGGAGGGGAATAGACGAAAACCGATTCTTGAGGGGGAAGGTTAAAAATAATATAGAAGTACTACTTAAATAGGCCTTTGTCGGGTGGGGCAATGCCCTTAATTTTGACCAAAATCAATAGTATGAAATGATAAACTATACAAGCCAAAGCTGTTTTTCATATTTAAAGTCTCTTAGAGAATTTAGCTCGTAGCTAAACGCGTTTTTAAGTTATCATGCTGACATTTCCCGGACAAGACTACCGACAGACACTGGAAATGTCTTTGTACATAAAAAGCCATGCAACGCAACTGTTGTCTGATCAGCTGAGATGGTACCGGAGAGCAAAACGATTTTTAAATACATAAATATAATACCTATGTTATAGTAAAAACTTTTTGTTATTGAGTACATATGCATGCTAAAATACAACAAAAACAATTTAAAAAGTAGGGACCTCATTTACCAGAAAAACTGAAGACACAATTATCAACAAGCACTATTTGTCAAACAGCACATATAAATTAGGCAATGCACATTGTTTTAAGAATACCCACCCCTTGGCTTAGAGCGAGCGAGCAATATACGAAATATACAAGTTAAAAAAGGATGAATATACGTTCGAGCGCGAACGTACCTGAATCAAAAACGCATAAAAAAAGATAGCAAAACACACTCGTTAAAAAAGATAGCCAATGTTTTTCTATTATTTGTCGACAGAGTTGTTCCTAATATTTTTAATTCAAAGAATTATTCTTAGTTAAATAAATGGAACATTTTCGGGAAAGCTGTTTCCAGACTTTTTTGCTTAAAAATGTCAAAGTTCCAGGTTTTTGTGAAAAATAGACTAATTCCAGTGCTTTTTCCAGGTGTTTTTTAACAAACTTAAAATTCCAGGTTTTCCATTCTTTCCAGGTCGGTGGTAACCCTGTTTAACTAAATTCGTAAACAAAATTCTAAAAGGAGATATACCTGGTTTCATTAAACCAATATTTTTTGGTGCTAATCTTTGTTCCTTAAAAAGGAAGGATGGAGGTTTAAGACCTATTGCTGTAGAAATAACAGTTCGTAGACTAGTCTCAAAATGTGCTATTGGGGGATCAATTAGATCACGTGCCGTTGACATTTTAAGTCCAAGTCAAGTCGGTTTTGGCGTATCAGGAGGAAGGAGGAGCAGAAGCAGCTGTACATTCCTTTAGATCTATTATCAACTCTAAAATCGAATAAGAGAGAAGTTATTCTAAAGGTAGATTTTAAAAACGCGTATAATCTAATCAAGAGAGATGCCATATTAGATACTATAAATGAAACGTTTTCAGAATTATCTGAATATGTTTCTGCAAGTTACGGACAAATTTCTAATTTAATCTATGGCGATAATATTTTCAGAAGAAGGCATACAACAGGGTGACTTTTTTATTTTGTATGACATCCAAAAGTCTTTTTTTTTAATTTAAAATCCGATTTTAATGTATGGTTCCTAGATGATGGAACTCTAGTGGGAAGTCTGGATTCTGTAGCTGAGGACCTCTCTTTTTTAGAAAAAGAAGGTCCAAAATATGGTCTATACCTGAATAGAAGTAAATTTATAACTTGAACACTGAGCAAGAAAATATTTCCAGCCTCTTTAATGATTTGAAACTTGTCTCCGAGGGAAATCTGGATTTACTAGGCGCCCCCATTGGCCCTTATTCGGAAAACATTATTTTACAAAAGAAAATCAATTCATCAGAATCTATGAGTAAAAGACTACTTTTGTTAGAGCCCCACCAAGCATTGTTTCTTTTAAAAAATTGTATTTCAATTCCAAGACTTCAGTACCTTCTAAGATCATCCCCTATCTATAATCACTCTCTTTTAATGCAATTTGATAATACTCTTCGAAAAAATCTTTCTGAAATTACCAATGTTAACTTTTCTGATATTCAGTGGTCTCAAGCCTCACTTCCCTGTCGACTTGGTGGCCTTGGTCTTCGCCTTTCAAGTGACCTAGCTCTACCAAGCTATATTTCCTCATTTAATTCTTGTCTCGATCTCATAAATACTCAATTAAGAAAATTTAATGACCTCAATTTAAATCTCGTGGATGACGCAATAAATATCTGGAAAATAAAAACCAAGGCTGATATTCCTACTACATTAAACCAATTTGCTTGGGACACTCCTCTTTTAAAAATACCATCAAAACAAATAATTGAGTCCGCTTGTACTGAAAAGGATAAATCCCGAATGCACGCAGTATGTCAAAAGGAAGCAAGCTACTGGTTGAATACTTTACCATCATCAAATTTGGGTTTACTTTTAAATAGAAACTTACTTAGAATAGCTAATAGCTAATTGATAATGGGATCTACCAAAACTGTTGTCCACCATTTGTGTATTTGTGGTGAAAATGTTGATACATCTGGAACACATGGTCTCTCTTGTAGATATAGCAAAGGCAGATTATCTAGACACAAAGAAGTAAACAAGCTAATAAAGAGAGCCTTAGATATTATTGATATACAACCTGTTTTAGAACCTCCAGGTTTAATGGCACGAATCGATGGCAAAAGACCAGACGGAATGACTTTGGTTCCATTTAAAAGAGGGAAATGCTTGGTGTGGGACTTTACCTGTGTGGATACTTTGGCTCCCTCTTATCTTCATATTAACTCTGAAAAGGCTGACTCTGCTGCAGAACGAGCAGAAAACATTAAGATCAAGAGATAAAAAATTTTATCAACAGACTATGAATTTGTTCCCATAGCTATTGAAACTTATGGTTGATATGGTCCAATCACTAAGGCCTTTCTTAAAGACATTTGTAGACGCTTGGTAGATTCCACCGGCAACATTTGTTAATGATTCTGAAATTAACATTGATAAATTATACAACACCAACAACAGTTTAAATTACAGTAATATTGAGGATAACAGCGAAAAAACTATATCACAAACAATAAGCCAGAGGTCGGAAGTCCAGTCAAAACTCTGGGTCTTAAAGGGTTAAAAAATATCGGGAATACCTCTTTCATGAACTCGGTCATTACATGCCTTTCGAACACGAAACTTTTGATCGAATACTTAAAGAAGGACAGCTATATGCAGGACATCAACACCAATATATCAAGTATGTGTGGAGCTTTAATTAAGACATTTGCCGATGTGATGAAACAGTTGTGGTCAGAAGATTAATCTGAACGGGTAGTAAACACGGTTTCTTTCAAAAGCCAAATCAAGATTTTCGCCCCCCAATAAGGTATTTTTATGACATAATAAAAAATATACAAACTAAAAAAATTATCTCCTGAAAAATTGGAGAAAAAATAGGTAACGCCACTTTCTGTTTTAAATAACGATATTAATAAATATCTTTAAAAGTACATGTAGGTGCTAAAATGCACTAACCACATAAAAAGAGCTCCGGTCTCTTAGTTTTTTTTTTATGTTTTCACGAAAATATAAACATTTAATAATTATCGTCCTCGGCACCGTGGGTGTGGATTTTAAAAGTTAGAACCTTTTTATTATCAGATTCAATTTTTACGAATATATTGTGAACATTTAAAAATAATTTCCTTAGCTTCCTGAATCCAGGGGGTCTACTTATAATTTTTTATTATCAGATTCCGATTCAGTGACCACAAAAACAAAATCAAAAACAATCCTGAGCGAGAACTTTTGGTAACACAGCTGTATGCCAAATTGTTAGTCTCTAGCTTAAAGCTTTCATAAGTTATTGTGCTTACAAGATTTCCCAGACAGACTGATTGACCGACCGATCGACCAATTAACCAAGCTCTATACGAAATATTATAACAAGCAAAAATAAGTAAAAAACAATAAAATTTTCTCACGAATACAAAATTTTTAAAATGGGGAAGCAATAATATATTATTATCCTTTTTTAGGACATACCTGATATGTATATAAAAGAAAAACAGTAAGTAAATAACATAAAAGTTTGTAACTCTAAAATAAACTAATTTTAACTACATACCACTATGTAATTCTTGCTTTATACTTAACACAAATCATTGACAAGACGTTGATAAAACTTTGTATAGGCAAAAGTATTAAAATCTTTAAAATGAAAAAAAAAACGCATAGAACTTTGTAACTCCAAACGAAATGAATTTCAACCACATAGAACTATGTAATTCTTGCTATATACTACAAATTACTGAAGATACATTGATAAAACGTTGTATAAGCAAAATCTAAGTTAAACCAAATCTAATAGTATTAAAATCTCAAAAATGAGAAAAATGTCGAATAGAACCTTGTAACTCTGACCTGACGATATGTGAGTGGTGCGCCGAAAATGTATATTAGCAACAAAAAATCGATTTATTTTTTTTACGTTAATGAAGGTAGAAATGTACAATGCATCAAAAACCGCAAAAATAAAAAAAAAATTTGTTGCTAATATACCTTTTCGCTGCACCACTCACATATATCTAACATTTTTAAGGGCAGATGGAGGCAGATGGCAAGGTGAAACATTTTTTTTTTAATGGAAAGGGAAAAAAATATAAATGATCTTTTACAATAATCGAGACAACAATTTTCTCTTTAATTTTAATCTTAAATTTACAAATCTAAAAATAAAATTAATTTTTAATATATATTTTACCATGTAATTAGCTATATTTTTTAGTATATACTAAAAAAGGTTTTTGAATTTTCTGTGCGATTTTTTATTCAACAAAAGTTACTGTTTTCGTTATGCGAAAAATTATTAAAAAAAAAATATTTTTGAAAAATTTGTTTTTACCCCATTTTACTACCTTACCCCACTCCGATTTTTACCAAAAACAATCCCAGCCTAGAACTTTAAATAAACAACCTATGGTCCAAATCTATCTTTAACTCTGAGCGTTTTTAAGTTATCGTGGTCACCACGACAGACCAAAGTTTTTTTGAGACAAAAATCATATTTTTTTAATATAAAATGTCTAGAAACGTAAAAAAGCAATACAAATTTTCAGAGATTTTTTAATTAATCAAGACTTTTGTTGGGAAAAGTACTTAGTTTTTTTTTATTATAGCAGTTTCGTTAGGTCAGCTCAAAACATAAAAAGCTATTTTTATAATTAAAATCAATAGGTTCTATTGTTTTTAAATCGATTGCACTAACAGAAGCATAAATGAAAGTTATTGGAGCGTTGGGTTTTGTGTGTAAATGGATATAGATTAATTTAATCCAAACTCTGTTTAATAAATTGTATACAAAAACACATTGTCCAAAGAAATTGGAATTTAATGGAATTGCGAACTTACTTAACTTATACAGTGCCATCCAAAAGTAGCCCCTGGTACCTTTAAAACGAGTTAACGTATCGACTGAAGTTGAAAATTTTGATTTAGTAACATTCCTAACTTTTAAACGAGTTGAGCCATGGACTTCAAATTTGGTATGGATAATTCGATATTTTCATATTATAAAATGTGTGTAGGGAGGCAGGGATTTTTTTTCAACGGAAAGGGCTTTGTATAATACATAATTTTGAAGCTTATAACAATTTATATTTAACCATATATTGTTTGTTTTTTTTAACAGGGTTGAAACTAGAAATTTTCATTAATATGTCTTTAGAAAAATCAAACAAGTTTTAATAAATGATTATTTCATGATACAAAAATGTCAATTAACTATACTTTTAAATTGATTTTAACTGGTATAAATAAGACATTTTAACAAAGACTTAAAAAATTGCAGAAACGAAACCTAAAAAAAAATAATTAAAATATTAAAAAATATGTGATCAAATAGAAAATTTTATTTGCTTGAAAACTTTACATGACACTCAACTCCATTCAAAAAATTTCCCCTTCTATCCCCTACACACCTTTTTAAAATCTCAATTCTCAAAATCTCATCTCATAAGTTGCTTATTCAGCTTGGTAGTTAGTCGAGATAGCAAACAGTGGATTTGAAATATCATATTACATTATTTTTCCCCGGTTGTATTTTATATTGTCTTACAGTATATTAAAATTAAGCTATTTCCAAATAACCAGGTTCTCTGGGTGCTAGTAGACCTAAAGAGTGGTGAAATGAGGTAGCCCAAATAAAAATCTTTTGTTAACTTACCGAAACACATTAAATTTATTATATTTAGATTGTATTTTTACAAATATACACAAATATTTTTCAGGCCAATGGCAAAAAGTAGTCTTTAAAAGTTCATTTGAAATCTGCCAATTCTAAAAATTTTCATTTAGTCAAAATGTGGTTTTATAAATATGAACAAATTTCTCATTTCTTTAAAAATCTTAACATTACATATTAGTCCAGTCAAACGAAAAATTCCTATGTTAAATTTTAATAAATGAATACGGGCTGTTAGTTTTTCACCCGGTGATTTGCGTAAGGGGTGTCCACTATCATGAATTTTAGGGTTGAGTGCGGTTATCTCTCTATATGTGCATCTTACGATAAATATGCATATAATCAATATTATTAAGGATAAAATTTCCAACAATTTTTGTTTGGATCATTTTTTTTAATATATTAACAATCGACTTATGGGTATTTCTGAGAAAATCGGTTAACTTCATATTATGCACATACAGGGTGTCTCAACGAAGACGACTCCGTCGATATATAGTAAAGTATCCACTTTAGAGAAAAACTGTAAAGAGAAAGGTTGTATGGTTTTAAAAAAGGCACTTTCTAAAAATATTTTGAAATATACAGGATGGTCCTCCTAGGGTGGGTAACATCTGACTTAATTTTTTTTAATGGAATGGTATATTTTTTAGTTGCTCATTAAAAGTTTTTTTTTTAATATTTTTACTCTTCGCAACTCGTTTAGCATTTTTTTTTTTTTATAAAAAACGAAGCGCTCGGTAGATATTTTTAATTTTCGCTAAAAAGCATATAAATGGAAGGTAATATCGAATGGTAAAGGAATTTCAGGGTTTCCAAAAAAAAAAACAAAAAATACCCCTCAAAAAAGCACTGTGTAAAATATAAGTCCCTTGTCGTGTCACCATTACAATTATTAACAATTAAATGCTTATATTTTAAATTTTATTAGGCTTATACAGTTATAGTAATAGTAATAGTAATTTATTAACCAATTTTTGATACAAAATGTACATGTTGGTATGTCAAAATAACATCAAGTTACGATAAAATTATAAAGTAATATGTCATTTTAATTTAGGACTTACACTAAAAGATTCACAATAGAAGAAGAGAAAAAATGTACAAGTTAATAGAGTAAAAAGACTTTTCCAATAAATAAGATTTAAGCGTACGTTTAAACCATCAACATTTAAGTTACTAATATTTCGAATATTTGCAGGGAGTTTATTATAAAAATATATACATCTGTAATAGGGAGAATTTTCAAAAAGACTAGACTTGTGCTTTGGAAGTTGTATTATACCCAGTCTGTCAGTATATGAGTTTCTGAAAAAGTTAAAATATTCGGGATATTTTTTTTTAAAACATTACACATTTATAAATATAAATATACGGGACAGTTTTATCCTTAAAATTTATACAGATTAAAAGGTAGGTATACTGACAAAAAAAATAAATAATTATGATAATGTCTACGTGGGCGGTGTACTGGTTTTTGCCTGTATTCATCTATCATATAGAACACATTTTCAATCAAAAATGATTTAATTCTTTTTTAAACAAATTAATTTTAGTAATATTTTTTATTTTATTGGGTAAGGTGTTATAGAGACTACTACCAGCATATAACGGAGATTTTTTATATTGTTCGCGTTTAGGTTTTTTTAAGTAAATATTGTTTGCTGCTCTGGTACTAAATGTGTAATTGATTGTGTTTTTTCAATCTGTCCGTATGAGTGTGTGACAATTTTATAAATATAAATACATGGTAGTGTTAGTAAACCTTTTGATTTAAAAATTTCTTTGCACAATTCGTTTAATTTTAGGTTAAATATTAGACGAATAAACTTTTTTTGTGTTATAAATAATCTCTTAAAAAGTTTACTGATTGTCCCCAAATGTTAATATTGTTACTTAGTGTCGAATAAACGGTGGCAAAACAGATAGTTAAAAGCTGCTCTTCACATAAATATGATTTTAAAGTTAAATGTAATAAAAGTTTTATTTAGTTTTTTTGCAAGTGAAGTCAATGTGTTCCTTAAAGTTCAGTTTTTCATCTATCATGCTACCTAAAAATCTTGTGGATTTACCTACAGGGTTGCTAATTTGTTCAACAACTATGCTATTAATCACGGGTTTTCTTAGTTTTGGTGTGAATTCGGTGGCCATTGTTTTACCGATGTTATTTATTAGGTTGTTTCTACTACAATACAAATGTAAATTAAATACCCTCTTTAATATGTCCGGGAAGATCATTGACATAAAGTAAATATATTAAAAGCCCTAATGTGCCTCCCTGTGGAATACCGATGTTTATGCCGAACATATCCGATAAAATTTCTTCGATTTTCACACCCAAATATCTATCCTTAACATATGATACTAACCATTATTTTATAGTTCCTCTAATGCCCATTGCTTCTAATTTAATTTCTATAAATTCTAGTTTTAAAGTATCAAACACGTTGGAAAGATCAAAAAATAATCCACAAACATATATGCCATCGTCTATTTTATCATAGATACATTGCATAGATAGATAGATAGATAGATATATTTATTATCTTTAGGCTATTTTACAATAGATAGAGTCATAATTTCTAATAAAGCTGTTTTCGTTAATAAGTTTTTTCTAAAACCGTGCTGTGATTTTGTGAATAAGTCATTTTTATTAAGGTATTCTATAATTTGTTCATAAACGACACGTTCCAATATTTTGTAAAAATACTTAAAACACAAACGGCTCTATAATTTTTAATATTTTTCAGGTGACCTTTTTTTAGTACGCGAATTACCTTGGAAATTTTTATTTGGTCTAGAAATTTGCCTAGCGTAACTAATTTATTGATTAATTTTGTAAGGTATGAAGCAATTTCATCTACACAGTTTTTTAAAAGCTTAGTTGAGATTTCGTCAAGGCCCGATAACAAAATCAATTCTGCACTTTTTAGCACACTTATTGATCATAAAACTATATTAGCTAAAAATCGAAATTAAAAACAGAAATAAATTAAAATTAAGAAACAATGTAAAAATAACTAAAACTGAAATTAACTACATAAAACTAAATAACTTATTAAAAACTAAATTGGGAAAATGTCTATAATACCGAAAATTAGATCTAATGGTAAAAAACTTTATAAATAAGCTAAAAACACATGTTCAAAATTCGACAACAATAATCCCTATATAAAACAAAATGAAAAAACTAAAAGAATGGATTACAAACAGTTTGTTAACATTAATTAATAAAAGAAACAGGCTAAAAAAAGAATGGGAGAAAAATAAAAATAATATTCAATTGGAAAATAAAAAATCATACAGAAATTTCGTAAATTGAAAAAAGCAACAATTGATTTTTATAGTAAAACAGTTACAGGGAAATATACAAAAGAAATATGGAATGTAGTAAAAGATATAAAAAATATAAATAATTCTAATCAAAAAATTGTTATTGAAGATGAGTCCGGGGAAATAATAAATGATGGAAAAAAATCTGCCAATGAAATTAATAAATATTATAAAAATGTGTGAAAAAACATGGCAACTAAAAAACAATAAATTTAAAATCAAACCTAAACAACAAGAAAATTGTGCGCCACTACTTTTAAATCATGTAAATGAAACTGAAATTACAAAAAGGGTTTTTGAACTTAAAAATAATTCTGCCCCTGGGGGAATGGCTTCAAAACAAAAACTATAAAACGTAGAAATTTATTTATTGTAACTCCCCTAGCATACATAATAAATAAAATATTTAAAATAGGTCTGTTTCTCAAAGTTTTTAAAGAAAAACACTCCTTAAACATGTTAACAAGTCCATAGATGAAAACGAAAAATGTCTTGCTATTTTTTTGGACTTGGCCAAGGCCTTCGACACCATTTCATACAAGATTTTATTAAAAAGAGCAGAGAGAATTGGTATAAGAGGTGTATCACTAAAAGTCTTAAAAAGTTACCTAGAAGACAGAAAATAATATGTTAAGTTAAATGGTACATTAAGTGATCCTATGATTCTAGAAACTGTAGTCCACAGGGTACTCCTCCCCTCCTTTTGAAAGGGCGGTGGGTAACTTTAAAATCTTAAATAAGAATTTCTATTTTTTATTGCAGATTCGGATTTTACGGCTAAAAATACGTAAGATTTGTCTGAAACATTTTCTTTGAATTAGGATAGATGGCGCTGTAATCGACTTTTTAATTTCAATTTTTTTCGACTTTTTTTTCGAACCTATGCATACGATTCTGCAAGACTTTTGCAATTTTTTTTATTGTAAATAATCAATATTAGTCTTAAAGCAAATTTTATTTCTCAATAATTCAATTACTGAAAAATTACTTGTCAAAAAACTACTATTATACATTATATATATTATTATATATTGTAGTAACCCAGGAACAGGCGTTCTTTTTGGGATACTTGGTCAACGCGATTTTCTTCTTATAACTTATTGGAGTTCTTGATTAAATCTGCTTTTAATTGAATGTATGTTTTATTAGATTTACATTTAACGTTTGTATTATTTCTTTTCTTCTATGTTTTCGTTTGTTTTTTTTTGTTTTGTTTGTTATGTTATGTTTTAGGGTTTAGCAAAAAAAAGCACAAAACAGACGTACAAAAGAAAGAAACGTTTTTAAGAAAAAACTCATTTTACTCAGTTCAAACATTATTTCGCAAACAAAAATGCCTGTTTCCGTTAGGGTTACTGGCACCAACTCCTTAACTGAGATTATTTCATCCAATCTAATCTATCTAATCTGAGTTTAAGTTAAAAATAACTGCATTCTAATTGGTTGACCATCCATTTAATCCAGGTATAAAGTTAAACCATGTTTGGTCCAAGTGGCCCTTGCACTGTTGTTAGTAGACTATTAATACGACTTCAGAATGGATTATTTAACTGTACAAGAGAAAATTGAAATGATTCTGATTTATGGGGAAGCTGGCAGGAGTCTCGAAAATGCTGTCATTCTCTACGCTCAGCGTTTTCCGGATAGAATTCGGTCACGTATTTCATTTTATCGTACTGTCAAACAATTTACCACTGACAGAAATGTTAAATCGAAAAAAAGAACCCGTCGAAACACTGTCACTGGAGAAAATAATGAAATTGCTGTATAAGCTGCAGTGACTGTTAATGTAAGTTTACGACAAATATCTCACGATTCCGGACTGTCCCTGAGCAGCGTTTGGAAAATTTTAAATCACAATAAATATCATCCGTATCATGTATCTTTACCCCAAGATCTTCATGGCCTTGATTTCCAAAATCGGGTAACTTTTGTCAGTGGGCACGTGGACAAATACAACAAAACCCCAATTTTTTTCAGTAAGAATTGTTCTCCGACGAGTCGTCTTTTACAAACCACGGAACGGTTAATCGGCACAACATGCATTACTGGAGTATTGAAAATCCGCACTGGCTTCGCCAAATTGAACACCAGCGCCCTTGGACTGTCAATGTGTGGGGTGGAATAATTGGCAACCAACTCATTGGCCCACACATTAGTGAAGGAAACTTTTTGGTGAAATGTACCAAGACTTTTTGGAAAATGAACCACCAATATTACTTGAAAACTTGAACTTGGAAGTGCGACAGAACATGTGG